>JAYDZE010553819.1:0-13269 GCA_034509125.1 Monilaria moniliformis | reverse complement strand
CACTTCTTCAATCTCAAGAGTCATCGAAGGAAGATAACTTGGGCCCCCCAGTCTAAAAATTCTGGCTCCGTCACTGCCAAAAACCACTGGTTAACCGTCGTGTATGGTTTCAAAATATGTGTAAGCGGAACCAGATTGATAGATTCAATATGTCGGTTTCATTTGAACCGAAAAGTATCGGTTACAGTTTAAAAACCGAACCGATGGTCCTGTTCCAGGCCAAATCGACAGTCCAGTTAACAATGGTGAGTAGCTATCAGTCTTTAGCTGAAGGTGGAGAATAGTGGAGGTGAACGGCGCGGTGGTGTGGGTCGCTGCCGACCGAGGCGTGCGGCCAAGGGAAAATGAGGATAATGTGGTGCTATAGTGGCTGTCAGGGGATGTGTGTATCTCTCGACCTTGGCCGAGAAGGTGGAGACGGCGGCGAGCTGGGGGTGGTCGTCCTTGGCGAAGGCAACGGGTGGTAGCTGCTAGCAGCGGTGCTCAGCCGAGGAAGAAGGACAAGAAGAGGGATGTTCTTTTATCATCAGCATTCAGCACCCCCCCCCCCCGGGCTTCCTAGCCGTCCCATCTCCACTTTAGGCAAGTAATGAGATTCATTTTGATTTTCATTTCTCCTAGTGTTTGCACTTTAGTATGTTTTTGCCATTTGTTTATTTATTTTGCTATTTGAATTAATTAGTTGGGCTCCTATTTAATTGTTGGACAAGATTTTGGGCTTGAAAACCACCACACAAGAATCTGCCTTTACGTATCTTGAGTGGGCTGACGGGTTCGGCCTTTTAGAGAGGCTCACGTGTTCGTTTAAATATATTATTTATTTGTTATTTTTTTTGAGCTCAATATAATTTTTTAGACCATAGTTGGGCTTTCTAATTTAGTTTGAAAAGAATTGGCCCTATCACATTTAAGGTAACCAACCCAACTATTAATTAATGGGTCCAAGATGAATAATTGGGACTCAAAATGAGCCCGGTTTGCTAAAACAAATGAGCCCATCAATCGACCCAAGTTTGCTTGTTTGGCCCCCAAAGACTCGGCTCTCTAACGGCTCTTTACATATTTTATATTTAAATACGTCTATAAATATTAATTAATTTAAATATTTACTCCTTTGCAATAATTTAAAAAAAATTAATTTTTTCAAATTAGATATATGTAGATTTAGGAAAGATTAACTTTTACATTGGATATCTATATATTTTCTCCAAATCAATTTTGTGGCTTTGTTTGAAGGATCTATCAAACCAATTTTTCAATTAATCTTTAAAAATATAATAAGGATAATTTAGCAAATAACTAATATAATTAGTAATAATATCAACTTAAATAAAATCGATTCAATTCAATTTAAAATTTAAAAATATTATGTATATACAATTATGTATATTTATCTTTTCCCTTTCAGTATTTCATTTTTCGTTTCTCGATAAAATAACTTATTAGGCATCGATGGTTTTCTTACAAAAAATTGAGTTTGTACTAATTTTCTGGAATAAGGGACATATCTTAGGATTACTTTTTTTTTATTAAAGAAAATGTTAACTCTTAGGTAGAAATCTGGAATTTACATATATAGAGTTACTTTAATTTTATTATTTTTCTTTAAAAAATAAGACCTATGACTTAAATTAATTAATTTTAACTAAAACTTATGAGCATCAAATTTTTTTTTTTTTATGGTGATGCCAATAATCGGATCTTGAAAGTTGATGGATATGAGATCGCGAATACCGCAATTAATATCTGTTTGTACTCATATAAATACATGTAGATATAACTATAACTTTTATACAATTTTTTTAAAAATAGTGAAGAAATGATCAATATTAATGATATGAGATTATCATCATTATATTGTACCAGGATTAATCTATTAAGTTATCTAAAACAGATTACTCTATTAAAAAAGGTAAGTTCCTGTAAGAAATTCTAATGATTGGTAGTTGTTTTTTATTCTCGAATATTAATGATTAATTGTTATTTTTTATTCTTGTATATGGTTGCGAGTTAAAGGAATTTTGTTAAGGTAATTATTAAGAATTTTTTATTTATGGTAATAGATTAAACCTAATAAATTTCTATAAAATGAAGATATTATATATAGTAATTTTAATTAGAACTAATTGTGATTGACTCTGTCGTGCTCACGCGGCATTGCCACATTAACAGTGGGCACATTAACTCGTGCCCACGGACGGTGGGTAAGGGACCATTTTTATTTACCATTTATCTCTTTTATACTCCAAAAAAATATTTTTTAAGCATAAACTAATAATATATTTTAATATTAAAATTTATATATAATATAATAATACAAACTTATATTTTGGTACTTATTCAAATTTTAAAATTCATATAATCAGAAAATTTATCTATCTCAAATTTATGATAGTTCACAATTTGAAATTTTTAACCTTAAGAAAAATATCTAATAAAAATAGAATACATAAAATAATAATTTATTTGTTATTACTCGTGTGTATATATATATATATATATATAAAGAGATAGATATTACTAAATAATAAAAGAGGATGAAATAGACCAAGACAATTTGGGGGAAAAGATATCAACCACCAAACACGAGATATTTTGGTTGTTGGCTCGTTCTAGTTGTCGATGGACGTCACAATCAGAAAAAGATGCATAAATTGTGCCACAACTAAAACGACAGTCGTGTAGATGACAAGCATACGAGGCACCACATAATGCATGCAATCATGATTTGTGATTCAAAATGATCTCAATTAATAGTTGCAAACGTGTCTCGTAGTCGTTAATTCCTTTGCATTAATTGCAAGTGTTAGGCCATCTATAACTATTTATGGATCCAATAATATTTTTTACTTTATTCTTTAATTAAGAGACATCACTTATATCTTTATCTTTTAACCATCCCTCTCTTTTATTATTCATTGGTCCTGCTTTTTTAATTTTTTATCCATTCCTTATTTCTTACATATTCTAATTAAAATAATTTTTTGAATTAACAAAACATGTGAATTTCATTAAAATAATTAAAATTACAAAATAAAATATCCTAATATTAAATAATTAAAAAATTAAAAATTACATAATTAAAATTCCTACGAACATATTATTGAAAATCAAAAATTATATAATTAAAATCATAATATTAGATAATTAAAAACATAAAAATATTAATCTTTCGGCAATATATCCAAATCCTTCTAAAGATTGTAAATGAATCTACAAAGCACCTCCAATTATTGAGACGTCATATCACTCATGTCTTTGGTATACATTAACAAGTTGTACATAAAAGTTCTGTTGGCGAGCTTCATTGCCTCCGGGTCCACTTGTGGAGGTGTCGTACTGCTCAAGGCCGCCGCCTTTTCTTTCTCATTGTTGCCTTCGTTCCGGTGGGACAGGCTCGACTCGACGCCCCTTCGCTTGTGCTTCCGAATCTTTCGCCACCGCTTGTGGAGTAATGGTCGATCGAGGTATGCTTCGTGCGCTACAACGCCGAATCTATGTCATCTGCCCACTTCTCGATGTTCCAGACCCTCTCTCCGGGTGGCGTGCATTGTATGCAGCGTCAACTCTCTCCCAAAAAAACCTTGGATTTTTGTTGGTTTTCGACAATCAGATATTTGCTTGTGTCGACATACACCTCGAAGATTTGTTTCGTTTCTTCCGAGGTGTATGCCACTCGAACGCCACGGCCAGTCGGTTCATCGGAGGTATGAATGTCATCCAACTGCTGGGTAGGGAGCTCATGGGGGTATGACCCTTGGGGCTTCGACATAGGGTATGTTGACAACTGGGCGAAACTCGGCGTGTTTGGACCGTAACTCTAAAAAAGGAACCAATCTCATCATTAGTTTTGGTTGTCTTCGCCAGACATGTTGGCTCTCGAAAATTGAAAGAGTGTGACGAAAAAGATGAAATTGAGAGAGAAAGTAGATAGAAATTGTGTAAAAAATGGGTGAGAGAATGAGAGTATTTATATGGGTTGGGATAATTAAAAAAAATCCCACTAACCATTTCTAGTCGTTGGGGATTTTTTTTTAATTTTTCGTATTTTATAAGAAAATAAAATAAATAAATATTGTGTCACTTGACGCCCACTCGCAGGCCCAGTGAGTGGGCGTAACGCGCGCTGTCATTGGCGGCGGAGGGGGGCGTGTGGCGGGCCAGCTTGTCCATTTTCCCTCCATCTCGCACATCTCATCCCCCACCCCACACGCAACGTGTCTCGCGTTGGTCTCTCTCGACTAAAATGAACGAGCAAGGAGTAATGATGAACCAACAGCAGCAATAGCTAATGAACATGAAGCTAGTAGCTATGTTGAATCTGAGTCAAATTAATCTGCAGCCTGCAGATAAACAAATTCAACTAGAATAAACCATTGGCATATATATCCAGTAATTTATAAACAATGATTCTATTAATGGCGGCAGATGGGAGGTCTGCCCCATTTGCACATAGTAATACCACTTACTTTGAAATTAGTGCGAAGAAAAGTGGTGTGATAGCATCGGTGGTTTCTCCATTTCCGGTTACCCCGTCTGTATTGGTGTATGACGGGGAGACGATGTGAAGAATGGCGGCAGGTGTATTTGCGCGTTTTATTTTATTTTTCTTAATTTTTTAATGTTCAAAACGACGTCGTTTTGAGCGTCTCAAATGACATCTTTTTATTAACAGTTGGGTGTGTCCATGTAGATTTATCGGCATGCCAGATCAGTTAAAATTTCACCGAAAATAGAAGAATTGGATCAAGTTGGAAATTCCGCACTATCCGATAAGTTGATAATTTTACAGACCATTTTTAAAATTTCGGCGAAAAATCAAATTTCGGCCAAATTTCAACCAATATCCCACGAAGTAAAAAAAGAATTGTATAAAATATTATTGGACACTTATTATTACTAGTATTTTTATTCTGGAAAGAAAGTAATTATATTCTGTGGACCCGGCGGCTTTACAACTAGGGCTGCTGGTTGTTATGAAATTCAATACAGAGTATGTCGTCAACTTTTGCTACTTTACGAATTGCGACGAACAAGTCAAATTTTTGGACTTCATTATGTCAATATAAAGATATTATATCCCTATATATATCACTAATTTACTTAGTTGTTTAAACTTTATGTGGTTTACTCAATTTCGTATAATTGTATATTATAAGTATCTTTGTTGCTATAGTATTTCATTTATGTTGTTTTATAGAATTACTGCATTTTATAATAATTCAGAATTAACTCAATAGCTGTTATTTAAATAAATTAAATGAATAATTGCCTATAAAATCACGAAAAATTGACTAATTTTAATTTGTTACACATCTTTTAAAATTTGAATAATAAATCACAAAATTTTTAAAATTTTCAATTGTCTCATTTGAATCCCTAAATCCTGCAGCACAAAATCTTGTCGGAGACGGGCAATTAATACTACTTTATTTTGCTAACTGGCTGTTCATTCCACGTATATTTTTTGGTCTGCCAACTAAGTTTCAGTTTCTCACAAATTTGGCAAGATGAGATAATTAAGAATTTTTAAAATTTTGTAATTTGACATTCAAAATTTGAAAGGAAGAATTAGTCTTTCATTCATAATTTTACGGACAATTATCCCAAAATTAAAATTGATTATGCTAAAATTAAAAACACTATCATTATATAGAGTTTTGGTATATATCTCGATCTAATAATGCGGTCAAAGGCATCATTGGCCTTTTCAGATCTAAAGTAGAATGCAATGAACTGAAATTGGTTAGGTAGACAAATTGAATATGAATGTTCCAGGTGTGTTAGCCTCGGCTGCCGGTCTTCCTTCCCCATGAAACAAACTCACTTAAATTATAATATTTATTGTATTCAATTAATTACAATACTATATTACCTTATAACTAATACCTATAAAATAAATTATAATATCAAAACACTAGCAATAATATGCTCGATTTTGCATTCACTAACAATTTTAACAGTCTTTTATCTTCGGTACATAGTGAGTCTCCAAAATATTCATGTAACTCAAATTAATTGTTTCCATATTTTACTAAAGATGTCTCATTTTTTTTGGTTTGTCCTATAAAATATGTCACACTTTCATATTTAGAAAAAAAAGTTATATTTTAAACAACTTTTCTCTCATCATTAATACATCCAACAACTTCTTTTTTTCCAATTTAAACTAAACAAAAGCTTTTAAAATCTCGTATCATCACAAAATGAGTCATATTTGCCAGGACGAAGAGAGTACTTTTTTTATGTTTCCACTAATAAGATATGTAAAATATACATTAAAAAAAGAAAGATTTGTCATCGAGCATTTTTCATGTGACTATTGTACTCTTCTAGCTAGTACTCTTCTAACAACCATATTTTACAAGTTCATTTATACAAATCCATCCTCAGACAACGAACTTTACTTTTGCTTTAACTATCGAAAAGGAATAAAAAGTTGGAATCGTCCCCAATTCTTGACTAAACCTCTCTTTCAATAGTACAAAAAGTTTCGAAACAACCATATATATACAACCATCACGTTTATATTTTATTAGTCGTGGAAAGAGAATCCCCGACGACAAAAACACGACTTGTATAAACACCCACGCTCACACAACTCACCATCCCAAACCCAAAATGAGTTTCATCAAACCCACAATCACTCTCTCTCTCCTCCCTCTCCTCTCTCTCCTCCTCCTCCAAACCCAGGCAATCATCTTCACCATCCAGAACAAGTGCCCCTACACCCTCTGGCCCGCCTCCATCCCCGGCGGGGGCCGCCGCCTCGACTCCGGGCAGACATGGACCATCGGGCTCCCCAACGGGCCCCACCTGGCCAAAATCTGGGCCCGCACCAACTGCACCTTTGACGCCAACGGCCGTGGCAGCTGCCTGACCGGCGACTGCAACGGGCAGCTCGACTGCAAGACTCACGGGGTGGCGCCTCACACCTTGGCAGAGTACGGCCTCAACTCCTTCAACCACAAGGACTACTACGACATTTCCGTGATGCAAGGGTTCAACGTGCCCATGGAATTCCGCCCCAACACCAACGGCTGCACCCGCCCCATCCGCTGCACGGCCGACATCGTCGGGCAGTGCCCTGCCGCGCTCAAAGTCCCCGGCGGCTGCCACAACCCCTGCACGGTCTTCAAAACGACGCAGTATTGCTGCCACTCCGGGGCCTGCCGGCCGACCGATCTATCGCGGTTTTTCAAGATCCGGTGCCGCGACGTTTTCACCTACCCGGAGGATGACCCCACCAGCACCTTCGAGTGCCCGCCGGCCACCAGCTATAGCGTCGTCTTTTGCCCTTGATTTTTTATTGATAGCATATTGTTGGGTTTTTATTTTTTTCTCTTTCATTGTTGCTTTTGTGTTGTGTTAGTTGATTTCGTGGGGGCATGTTAGTAAATAAGGTTTTGCATATCACTTATACATGTGTAGAGTGATGTGCAACTGTTTTGTAACTAGTGATGCTAAGGGATCGTTTAGTACAAATATTCATCATGCTATGCGTTGATCAATGGCCGATAAATGGATTGTAATTTTGTAACTCTTACATCTATACTAAAATAATAAAATGTATTTTGTGTACAAATTGTCATTTTATACCCTAATGTTTGAATTTTTTTTCATAATTGTACCCCAACATATGCAAAATTATAAATCAATATTTGTAGTATTATATTGCCACAAACAAGTCCACTCTATTAGTAAAAAAAACTTTTATCTTGCGATGTCAATTCTAACCGATCTGATCATCCATCGTTGGCATTGAGAGTCATTGACTAGAATGTTGTTGACTTAAACTACAATACCTTCAAACGCTGTTTCTTAATCCATCATCAATTTGACGCTACAAAATAAGGTTTCATGAGTGTTCGAGGTGAAATTTTCGCATCAAATCTATGTCAGGTCGGAAAATTGGTTTAGGGATTTCGTAGCCCAAGTTAAGGAAATTTCAATCATGGTCTCAATTTCAATGAATGATTATTGGACTAGTCGGAATTGACATTGCAAGATAACAAAGTTAACTTTTTTTTACTAGTATCGTAGAATTGTTGACAACAACGATAGTATGATTACGTATTAATTTGTATTCGCATATGTTTGAATACAATTATAAACAGATTCAGATACTGAGGTGTACAATGGCATTTTCCCTATATTAGCGATAGTGTAATATAATATATTATGTTTTTCTATTATATATGTACTATTATATCCTTCTTCCATTTTATGTAACATAATAATAAATACAATTACAAGTTTATCACATTAAAGAAGATGCCATGTTATACGTGCATTAAACATACTCCCTGCTAGTGAATCCATGTGGAATTCGAATCATCATAAGTAATACATGATTGAATGTCACACAATTTTTAAATGTTTATCTCTACAAAAAATTAATTGATGAACAACTCCATTGTTTATACTAGTATTTTTGTTTGCATCCAGTTGTCTCATTCAATTTAATTCTACCAACTTGTAATACACATCAGACTATTCAATGTTGGATTATTGCCAAACATCACATACTTCGAATATTGATCAAGCAATGAAATTACTTTAATTGAACCATAACAAAGAGACGAGAATTTTTTTAACGCTATGTAAGGTTTTTCATTGTCTTAATATTAAGTTTGCTGCTGGCCCTACTCAAGTCTAGTTAGCTGGATGCCCAGAGTTCAATAGCCCATTTTAAGTTTAATAGTAAGCCCATCATCTATAATTAATTGAGGCTTGTAACTCAAGCCCCTTGACTTCAACTGTTGGATTGGATTTTCTTTTTTATTTTATATGTAGTAGTATTTATGTTTGATTTTTTTATTTTTTTTTAATAACTTGGGAGATGGGCGGGGTTTGAATCCCCAACACCATCCACATAGTTATTTATAGGGTTTCGATAACAGGGTGATGCGCAGCGCAGCAGTCACAAACTCTTCTCAATCAGATCAAAACAATAAATTACTATTGACTATAAATCTAGAAACAAAACAAAAAGAAAGAAAGATGAAATTCTAGTCTTGAAAAAAATGTAGAGGTATCGATGTCGGGGAGTCCTTCAAGGCCACGTACTTGTACTTGCTCTTGCTGTATTTCATGGTAATCGCCGGCAAATAGTAGCTGCCGCTCCCATAACAGCAATCACGCAACGCCAGCACGCAGTCCCGTAAATCAGAGCGCCGCGCCCCACTCCACGGCTTCTTAGAAGGTTCCAGAACGTACTGAGCCAAGAAAACCGAAGACGCAGCCACCACACTAGGCAAGAAAGGGAGCATCCATTCCGAAAGAAGCGAAACCTCCGCAAAATAGCTAGCCATACACATGCACTCCGACGAAACCTCTTTTCCCCCTTGAGCAACCAACTGCTCCAAGAAGCTCCACGCCGTCACAGCCGCCATCTCGAATCCCAAGCAGCTCAGTATACGACTCTCCATCCGAATCAGATCGGCGCGGCTCACCGAGCTCTTGCAAAGGCCTAGGTACGCGTCGAACTGGAACTGATTTTGTACTCCGTCGTATTTGGAGGCGATCATCAAACATGTGAGCCCTACGAAGCGTAATTCCTCGATTTCGAGGTCGTTTCCGGATAGATAGTCGAATTGGTTTGTTGATAAGTAGCGGTCCAGATAGTTGACGGCGAGATGCAGCGTGCTGGGCGCGCAGTGTAGCTTCTCGGCTGCGTCGATGAGGCAGTCAATGCAGTGTGCGCGCGATCTTGGATCGACTAGTACGGTCTTCGGCCTCCTTTTCTCCTTTCCAAGCAAGCCTAGGTTCTTGAATGGATCATCCTCGGATTTTGAAGGAGATGCTGTTTGGAGCAATTCTTCTTGATCGTCGCCATGTGTCAAGAAAATCGGGGCCTAAGGGAAAAATATTTATAAAACAAACATGAAACTATATATATGTGTTGCATATATCAACAAATATTTGAAGTTGTTACGAGCAACTAGGTATGAAAATTTTGAACCATGAGATATAATTAACTAGGAAGCAAGAAGTTAATTATAATTAAGGGGGACCTAACCATTACACTAAACCAGATTTGGTAACTTGTTAAACAGAGAAACTGTATATATAGAAGCACATGAGGCAGCCGGTTCACCTTATGTTGTTGAATTTGAACATCAATGTCATCGGATCTTGAACATAAATCAGGAGTTGGTGGTTGGAGTAACTTTTGCTGAAGTTCGTCGTTATGAGTATGTGGAGATGGGCTAGGAAGACAGCATCCCAGCAGATTTGCGAAACGACGACGTTGCCAAATTCTGGATCCGGCCATGCTTGAAGATTCTATGTAGGGGCTATTGATTAAAATTTGTGCGATGAAGAGAGTTTATATAGATATTCAATTACATTGTATTCGAGTAGGATTCTAATTCCAAAAACTCTATCCGAACTGGAATAGGAATACGGATGTTAATTAATAATTATCTGGATTGTAGCATAAGACTGCAATATTATTATTATTATTATTATTATTATTATTATTATTATTATTATTATTATTATTTAACATCTTTTGCATAATCAATTTTATATATAACCTTTTCTTTTTTCTTTTTGAGAAAATGACTTCACAACTCAACCAAGATTAAATATGTTTTACTTTTAATATGTCGGAAATTTCTAGTTTTACTTTTAATTTAAAAAATAGATTTTTGCCCCTCAAATTAATAGATTCTGAATGAAATTTAAAAAAGGATAAAGTGTCTTTATAAAAAAAAAAGATTAAGTGATGTCGCAATCCTGCTTATCTTTTCCCTCGACCTTTTATTTCTTCTTCACCTTGAAGAAATTGAAGGAAAGAAGTGAACTACCTTGGTAAGTGCAGGCCTTAAACTTTTCCTCCGGATAACGAATAGTAGCTTAGTTAGTAAGATGTTTCCCCTCCAACTAATTAGTCGGAGATTCAAGTCACATCACATGCGTGTGCATGAGAATTATAACTCGGAAAAAAAAAAAAACCCACAGCTATCAACGGCGGAATTTTCAGTTCCTAAACTCCACTAGCGACGGATGCGAAAAATTTCGAATGTAAACCTTTGGTCACCAAGAAAATTAACGATGAATATATGTGTTTTGTCGCTGAAGTTAGTGACGAAATATGTCGTCGCCTACAACTTGTCGTATTTTAGTCGTCTGAATATCATGACGGACTGGTGATGGAATTTTCTTACTTTTACAATTGTACTTCCATCTTTTGGGACTTTCTCCCTCATACATGTTAAAATAACTTTTGTCTCTATTCTTTTACTAAAAAGACGAAATAAAAAAGATGAAGGGGATAAATTAATAAATTTCGAGGCAAAAACATAGAAAATAAAGTATAAGGAATAATACTTAACATCAAAGAAGTGAAAATATAAGGATCAAAGTATAAAAAATACAAGAAATAAAATAAAGTAAACTATTAGGAAACTGCAGATGGGCTAAAAATTAACCTGAACGTTTTGACCGAAATAATTATTAATTATATATTACCACAATCTTACCCAGTTGACAAAACTATGGTTCACAATGGAGAAATTTATATACAGTCAATCTAAATAAATAAATAAATAAATAAATAAATAAATAAATAAATATATATATATATATATAATATATATACTGTGCCTAAAAACATCAATAGTGGCATTGCAAATTAATTGTATAGAATGGCTCAATATTTCGACGAGTCTATCGTGACTCGACATGTCACAATGGCATTGTCGGAAAAATGAGTCATGCTAGCCTTGTCGAATGCAACCGTGCCTATAGTCTAACTGTGACAACCGTGTAAATAGCAGTAAGTCAACCGTGCCGATTGCATATGTAATAATTTTTGGGTCCATCTCTATTTTTTTTTGGAAAAAGTAAAAGTGGCTACCAAACATATATTTTTACAGTTGTGGTTATCAAACATATGTAGTTATCCAATTAAGCTATTCTTACCTACTGTCACATTCACAATCGTAAGTAAAAATAAGTGGCTAAAAATTCATAAAACTTTCAAAATGTTGGCTTTTCTTTTGTATTGGCCATACAATTTATTGAAATTATCATTTTATAAGCTAGTATATAGTAGTAGTTAAGTGTTGTGTACATAGTTTCTATGTTGTGTCAATCTGATCCATCAATCAGTAATCTTCATTTATCTCAGAAAATCTCAAGTTGAGACAATTTGTTTAATATCTTATTCTATATTAGTGTTTGGTGTATAAGAATAAGAATGTATATAATTCGTTGAGACCAATCTATCAAATTTAATAATATCTCCTCTAGGTCAGAAGAAAATGGCATGTTTCTTCATCATCGCCCTTGTTTTCACTGCAGGTACATCTATTTTCTAAAATAGTTTATCCAACTTGTTTAGATTGAAAATTATTATAATTGATTTTTAAGTATAGTCTCCTATATATGCATTTATTTATACATAAAATAACGATGAGGGCATGCAGGCATGAGTGAGACAACTGTGATGGGCGGCGACGAAAAGATGGGTAGTCATGTGATGGCCGGAGGTGCAAGAAAGGATGGAAAGAGGTGTTTAGTTGGGTTGGGTCCATGCAGCATAGCACACTGACAATTACTATTCAGGCTCTAATCCATATGGTTATTGCCAAGAATACCCTCGATATCCCGGTCGTATTTGTCTCTGTCAGCATGATTGTTGATACGCTTCCTTCATTAAGCTGCAAAGCTTGTTCTTTTAGAAATAACATTTGAGTGTTGCAATTCGTAGTGAATGGAAGACATTGATGCAAGACTAGTTGTGATTGATTTGAATCTAATTTTTAACCAAGTATAATTATATGAGAAATATTTACAATGCAAAAAAAAAAAAGAAGAAGATAATATCTGTGTGGAAATTATACAAAAATCAGCTACCTAAGCAGCATCCAAAGAAATATGATCAGATGCATAGTTTACTGTTATTTCCTTTAACGAATATACTATGGCATAAAAACAATCTGCATTCTAAAGATCATCATCCTCAGCCTCGTGAAATCATGAGAAGAAAAAAAGTTATAGATTTCGACCAGAGTGAACATAAAGGTCTAATACTTAACCTAGACATGATATATGTAGAATATGTAGCATCAGTGGCGAAGTTAGGATTTTAATTTTAGAGGGCCCAAGAAGAATTTTAAAAAATTAAAAATAAATAATATTATATAAATTAAATTATAACATTAAAAAAATAGTTAATTTCCAGCTAAATTCGATACTTAAAACGCAAAACGCTAATTCTAAACGAAGATAATTAGCTACAAAAATTCATGCTCGAAA
>JAYDZE010553808.1:0-13270 GCA_034509125.1 Monilaria moniliformis | reverse complement strand
TCCCCTTCAAAATCCACATTGTGAAGGATCACGACATGAAGGAGCGCCTCTGCTTGGAGGTGGAGAGGCTAGGGCTGTGTGCCTTGATCGTGGGGAGCCGGGGATTCGGCGCTACCAAGAGGGGGAGCGATGGGAGGCTCGGGAGCGTCAGCGATTACTGCGTCAGACACTGCCTCTGTCCTGTTGTTGTCGTGAGATATCCTGATGAGAAGGATAACGCCCAAGGCGGCGAGGGGGGCGTCGTGTCCGTGGCTTCTGCCGCCGAAGACGATGATGAGCCTGAGTATCATGATGCATCCGATGGTAGAAAAGGTTTGCCCTACCCTCTTGTAAATGGTACTTATTCTAAATGTGTGTTTAGATAGATTACTTAGAACTGCTATGAATTGTGGCTGATAGATGCTATGGATATCCAATTCAGAGCTAAAATAAATGATCAATGACTTAGTCGATGTATGAGAAGGTCCATTTGGGGCGTTAATTTATTACAATTGGTTCCCCCTTTATAGTTTTGATGGGCTGAGTCTGCCAAACTAAATTTGGCATGTATTTATCATTTTATCTTCATTTGTTTATATTCTTTGCTCAAATAGGTAAATTAGTCCATTTATGTATTGTTCCTAATGCCTGTTTTCTTTAATTTCTGGATCTGCCCCTTGGTTGCGGCATGTTGAATATATGTATTTCACGTGTAGATACTTGGAGATTACATCATAGCTTAAGATTACTTCTCTAGAAAATCTTTTTTGCAATGCTCCTTACCTAAATATTGCAAGTTAAATTATCCTCAAGGTTCTCGTTTGAAGCTAGCCACTCTTTGAATGGAATACTGCCTTCCCATAAACTCTAGTACTTATACTCATTTTAAGTAGTGACAGGCACTAAAGATCAAACTTGCTAACTTACTACATCATTTTCTTATGAAGATTAGTTGTTGTTTTTGCCAGAAAGGCTATTGCTTTTGTGTATTTGTTGTATTAATGATAATGAGTTTTATGTACTGAAGAATCTCTCAGCTATTGTATTTAAAGTTTGTCGAAGAAGTGCAAAAGCTTTAAATCTTAATACAAGTACAAGCTAAATTTAAACAAATCTTAGAGAACTAAGGTTCATTTTCTGTTTTCCCATTTAATATACTTCATATATTTGTCAAGTGGTCCATAATCCTCAGTTCAAATTATTTATACAAGTAGGCCTGGTAGTTGGTCCAGGTATACCCAATAACAAAAAATTTCTGAATTCATCCCGCTGATAACTGAACTGTTCCTGATTGGATCGGGTATTGATCACCTGATAACCGAACCGTTCCCAATTGGATCTGGCATTAGTTCCCCGATAACCGTCTGATCGGTTAATGACCGATACTGATTCTCTTTTAAGCAGCCCTACGTAAAAGCCTTATACAACAATCCTAAAAATTAAGGTAAATGTTTTAGTGATGCAAGTTTTAGGATTCAGGGATACATGTGTTATAAACTATTGTACCATCTTTTGTTTGAACCTGACTTAAGGACCAGGCTAAACCATCTATTCTAGTTTAAATATAGATAATTGTATATGGCCTATAGTCTTTAAGTCTATTTATCTTTATATTACACTTTTTTCCTACCAAGGGCTAAATTTTATGATTATTTGGCTAAATTTATTGAAGTAATCAGTCTTTCCATTCTGTCAAGGTGCTTATTATTGATAAAGTCTTTAAATGGTTTGGCTAAAGCTTTAATGTTGTATCATTTTTCTGAATTCACCAAATGCACATATAGTTGCAACTTGCATGGAATTTCTTGAAGTCTTTTCAATAATTTTATTTTGAGGAGCACTAGTAATCCTCTTCCACTGGCTTCATTGTTGTTCTGCTTCCAAAAGTCCAAATGCCTTCGATTTTTTAAGAAAGAATAAACAAGTTTCCCATGGTATTCATGTTGTCATGCATATAGCACAACAATTAAATTAGCGACTAGTGTTTTGAAGGTGTAGGAGTCACATCCAGGCAACTTTAGAGGGTTTTCCATTCACATTTAATGGCTTTTGCTCATATGATGCCTCCTCATTGACCTTGAAACCATATGCTGAAACCTCACCTTGACTTGGTTCAGGACTTTGATGCTGAATTGAAAGACTGAGGTGTTGGCTACTTTTATTGACTTGGAGTTTGGAATATCGAGATTTAAGCCCTTCATGGCAGGATATACCTTGAACTGCTTTTTTGTGCACTTTTGGATATTATGAGACTTGGTGGTGTTTGGCTAAACTTATTTTAGACATCTTATACGCTCCAACATCTTATAAGCTGTTTTTGGAATTGAGCTTATTATAAGGTAGAGAGAGAACTCTTGAGTTAGAGAGAGAGAATCGTGAACTAGGGCGATATGGAATGAAAAGAGTGTATGTTGGAAATAACAAAACAAGTAGGGTTATTTTTGTAAATTGATTATTGCTTATAAGATCTTGAAAAAAATAAGATGGGTTCATGAACTTATAAGCTGTTGGTGCTTAGTTATAGATCTTATAAGCTATTTATGATCTTATGTTGTCAAACAATTTTCAAGAGCCAAACACCTGTGTTTCTAATCAGTGTGGGTTTCTTGTCTTGCAGATTCCTAATTACAAACTGGCTTCAAGGTTGTATTTTCTGTATTTATTTTCTTCAAGTTTTCGCTGCCAATATACTGCTTCAGTAGTCCTAATGATTACAGAAGTGCTGTTGAATTCTGATGATTATCTGTTACCTTGTTTTGGCAGCACATAGAAGGCATCGTGGCAATCAGTATTTCATTTTATGAGATTTGAGTTGATATGCAAAGTAATGCCTTTTCATTGTAACATGCATTATGTAAATCACTGTTAGTTTCTGTATACCTCAGGATTTCTTCTCCTTAATTTTGTATCAGTTTGAATTATCATTCTGCCACTTGGATTTTTTTTTTCTTTAATTTTCTCTGTTAAGGCTCTTTGCTGCGGGGAACTTTCATGTTGATTCTCCACATAGATGCCATGCCCTTTTTTCCGACCACTCCAAATTAATTTTTTTTTTAATGCCAGTTTTCTTTATATTGTGAACCATTGACAATAAGAACTAGTTATAAGTTCTTTTCAAAAAGAACAAAAAGGAACGAGCTATAGATTTTCATCCATTTATTTAAACTAACACTGTCATTTCTCCCTATTTCGTAATATAAACATTGTCAAATTGATTAATTAACTATTGTGATTATTATTGTCTTAAATTTATAAAAAATGAATCAGAATCAGTATTAGTAATTTTAACGATTTTTTTAATCTTAAACTCTAATAATTATTATAATTCATTCTATATAAATTAAATTTTGTTGTAATACACAATCGAAAAATTTACCTCAAGGTTGTAGTTTAAACCACTAAATTATTGATTTCATCTCAGGAATTCTATGAGTATGACTATTTGGATGAAATTTATCTAACTAAAAAAATTATGGTAAAAATAAGTCAAACATATATAATCATATATTACATGTCAAATAGTCTCACAAATATATTTTCTATTATTGTAAAATATACTATAACCTCCCCTTAAAATATTGCTCATTTCTTTTTGGTACATGTTTTTATAAATGTGGTATGTTTTTATAAATATGGTAGGTATGTAGATAAGTGAAAAAAAAGAGTCCACATTTATATAGGGAATTGTATTTAAATAGTCTCATAAATATATTTTTTATTAATGTAAAATATACTATAACCTTCCCTTAAAACATTCTCATTTCTTTTCGATATTATGGGTGTTGTGGCTGAAAAATGAAGCTAATGATATGGCAGCTAAAAAATGAAATTGTAACTGAAAATGAGATTGAATTTGGAATCTTGTTGCAAGCGTGCTTATAACTACCAAGTCTAGCCACGAAGAACACTCTTCGAACAGAATTCTAAAGATCCCTCCCATCTTTGCTAGCTTGAACAGAATTCCAAAGATCCTCAGGCCCTCATGCCCTCATGCTACCGCCCGCTGAATCATCCTCATCTGTACTATCATTTCTCAACTTGAAAATAATTTTATGGAATACGGACTATTAATT
Source organism: Monilaria moniliformis (assembly GCA_034509125.1). NCBI lineage: Eukaryota > Viridiplantae > Streptophyta > Magnoliopsida > Caryophyllales > Aizoaceae > Monilaria > Monilaria moniliformis. The sequence continues at coordinate 9,218 of JAYDZE010553808.1, read as the reverse complement.
GTTGTAGACGTGATTACTTTTATTTGTAAAAATATAATTTCAGCAATTTTCATGGTTGACTAATACGCATCATCTTGATATACCATGGCTTATAATTAAATTCTAGTTAAATACTTCTTTTCACTGCACAAAGTGATGTCGTTTGTTTTACGTGGCAAAAATTGACGCCCACATCATTATTCCCCAGTCCGCATAATTAATCCTTAATTGATGTGTTACCATATTGATTATAATTGTTAAAAAATCATATTTATTATAATAAGAGTGTATATAATGAATATTTATATTAATAGTTATTTAAACTGGAGTCAAATATAATTGACTCTTTTGCCTGTGTGGCATTTCCTCAACAATTTTGGACAAGTTAATTCGTGCTCTCGTTGGACAGTAGAGTGGTTGTTATTGTTTTCTACACTAACAAATTAACTAATTTGAAGTAATATCTTATCTAATTAAAATTGTAGTAATAAAAAAATCCAATTAGAGCCCAGATGAGGCAAATGGTCAGAAATGATACACAGCGAGCAGTTGGAGTTTTATTAATATACAAAAAAAAAAAAAAAAAAAACTAACTCGAAATAAATAATTAACATTATATTTTATAATTCCAACAAGATTCTGTGAATTCAAAGTTCAATCCCTAGTGAGATTGCAAAGCCCTATTATCATCGCCGACGACTCCACACTTTCTTCTCTCACAATTTCCTGCTCGAACCTCCGCAGTTTCTCCACAATTGCGGCCGTCCCCGACGACGGCTCCGCCGCCTGCTCCGACGAACTACCGCCGCCCTCCCTCCGCATCTTCAACGGTCTCAACAACGAAGAACTACAATTTTTATAGGATTCCAATTCATAATTCATTCCCCCATTCCGCGATGAGCAGCATCCATCCTCATCCTACACACGATCACCAACCCTAATTTTATCAATTTGAACGTTTATGTGAAATGATTTGATAGAAGATGAAGAAAAATTTACCTCAGACGACGGAAAAGGATCGTCACGCGCTCTTTTTGAGGAGGAGAGAGAAACATTCTCCTCTTCCTCCTCCTCGCCGCTGGTTGAAGCTGCCGGCGGAGAATCCGCAGCGGAGGCCGACCACGGAACCACTTGATTCTCGTCCACGTCCTCTTCGTCGTCCTCGTGCTCGTACTCATCTTCTTCACTCGAATCGTCGCTTTCGGTGGTGGAATATTCGCGATCGCCGTCGTCGCCGTCGCTGTTGCTTTCGCTGCTCCGAGATCGGTGCGCGTCTTCGTTAGCTCTGCCGCTTTGAGATCGGTTAGCGCAGGCGTGGCAAACGGAGACGGTGGGGCCGAGCTTGGGTCCGGCGGCCTTCCACGGCGTTGGCGAGTAGCAGACGTGGCAGAGGAGGGTGCGGGAGTGCTTCGCCACCAGGAAATTGGCGGCGTGAACCTTCTCGTCGCAGTCCCAGCACAAACTCGCCTGATCGGAATCGCAAAACATTCTCGCAGGATTGCTGCACAGTTCACACCTCTTTTTCGCCATTGATTCAATCAGATCTCTCTCTCTCTCTCTCACTCCTCTTTATCTTTCTCTCTCTATATATGCTCTGTTTGTGTTTGGATAAATTTCTGTAGATATGCTGTGTTAGTTTTTGGATAAATTTTGGAGAGGAAGAGAAATGGGGGTTTGGATGGGAGTGTGATATTTATAGTAGTGGTGGTGATAATCTGTCATAAAGTGCAAGTCGCATCTACTTAAGGAAATCTACCTGCTCCAAAACCGTCAGGGCGCCCCCAGTAATCATTCCTGTTTTGGTTTTCTAATATTTTACACACAGATTATTAATACTTGATTTGATTCTACCCAAAAAAGGAGTATATCATTTGTGCGGCCAATTAGCTTCTACACAAAGATAGAATAAAGCTTTATTCCCTAGGCAATTCCCGTTTATTCTTTCCACAAATAAATTCTTTTTTTATATTCAAAATCTTTTTCTAATGATACCACGTACTCGTTCGGTGAATAAAAAATAGTCATAACTTTTCTTTTCTGCATTTCTTCAAATAAAAAATTATTATATTTATAGATGATATCTCACAATATATCTAATTATTTACATCTCCTATCATATATGGTTCATCATTTTAATTTAAATCAAAGTTTATCTTACAACTAATATAAATCTCTTTCCCACCCACAATATCTTTACAATATGAGCTAAATACATTATTAGGTATGATTTTTTTTATTTTTTTTTGCGCCTCTACTCTGAAATGTCAAAGAGATTAAGGATTTTTAAGTTAATTTGAAACAAACTAATATCTCGAATTATAAAAGTGATAGTGGTCCAAATGATGAGATTTCTATTTTATCTTATTTGGTGACGTGTCTCATTGAATAAGCTAAATTAGATTCTTGCTGGGTGAATGCGGACATGGCTGATTCTGGTCCATATAAAGGATTGGCGCACGTGAAAGTCACCTGGTCCACTTCATTATTCTGACTAGGATTTTGGGGCCCACTTTACCTCTTTAAAAAAAGATGTTCATGTAATGTAGCCACTTTCTGAGGTCTTTGTTTTCATATATTACTATTAAATAAAAATTATACATATATTATCTGAAGAAGGAAAAACTGACATCGAAAGCAGAGGACACCAGTATGGGGTGTTGTATTCGGATTTAATTCAATCACAGCTCAGCAAGCCCATGTGGTCTTGTCCTACGTGGCAACTATTCTGTATTTCTTCATATTTTTGAAATTTACACGGATTAAAGATATGGACTGAAACACAATTCTTCACCAGTATTCATGTATCTAGCCAATCATGATCCTTCGATTGTCTGATATTATTTATTTTTTGTGAATAATAAATATCATTTGTTTATTTGTTTGGTTATAATTATTACACATTTACAGTCGCCCTTGACATCTTGATTGATGGAAAAATGATCTACTTACTCGTCATAGAAAAGTCATATGTGTTAAAATTGTATTTGATATTATTGATTGATTAATAATCACTTATGTCATATATATTAAAAAATACAGTGTTTATGGCTATAAAACCCTATTGATTAAGATTTTTTTTTAATTTTGGTCATTATAAATGAGACAAGAAAAAATAGATTTTGGGACATGTTAAATGAGACGAAAAAGTGGTTTGAATGGTGTAGATAATCTCCATCTGTTGTGTTATATATTATTACAAGCACATATGTAACGAAGTATCCACTTACATACAACGAAAGAGTAATGCCATACAAACTATCAATGCATTGAGATACTCATACTTTAGATGAGAATGGAAAAGAACTCATCTTTCTGTTGGAACTTCCAAGTAGTTGTCGGGAAAAAAGTGAAAAGGATTAGGAATGTATAAACTAATGGTCCCATAAATTCGATAATGATTTACAGTTACATCTTTCATACTGCTCTCACCAAAATGGATAATTTGATATATGATATAAAGATTATCATTTTATATGTAAACGAGTAGTCGTCGAAAATAATTTTGGGACATTATTAGTGAGACATGATGACCCTATTTACAAAATTTAGAGGTGATGGAGAAGGGAAATTGATTGGCGTAGAATCTTGAAAGATGACATGTCGAGTTATGAGGCCGTTATTTGATTCGGGGTGGAAAAGCAAAGAGGACAGCTTTCATACTTTATTGAATGTGTGGATGCGAAATACAGGATTTTGATGCTCTGAATTGGGGCTACAATACAATATGTGATGCGTGTTCATTATTGTGGAGTAGTGTCATGTTCCCTATGCGGAAGTGGACCCCATCGCTACAATTGCTTCTCTTCACTTTTGTATTTTCTATTTCTTTTGTGTTTACTTCATCTAACCAATATCTTAATGTGTTGTTGCCACCACAAATGAATACATAACTTCATGAGGTATAAGGTTGATGCAAATTTGATAAATGTTAATTCCTTAATGTAGTATGTAAGTATATATATATATACATTTGAGGTATACATACATTTCTGATTTTTCTGATAGAGTGTATATGTTCGTAAATAAAATTACTGATTCGACATTTAGGAGGTGTTTGGTTTGATGTATGAGATAGATAAGATTGAGAAAATAAAGTAGGATTGGATTATTTGGACTATTTAATATGGTATATGGATTGATTGATTGTGGTGTAAAAATAAACTGAATTATTATGACTAAAATGCAAAAAAATAAATAAATAAGATTAAAGTTTTTTGAATACTCGTCGTTGGAGCCTCGGTGGCAATCAGTGTTTTAAAAACCGGTCCGGACCGACCGGTTCGGCCGCGAACTAGTGTGATGTCCGGTCCGGTTCGGTCATAAAAACCGCCAAGCTATTGAACCAGTGCAAATCGGAAAAACCAGCCGGTTCGACCGGAAACCGGCGACCGGTTGAACCGATTTTTTAACTTTTTAAATATTTCTAAAAAATTATTTTAATTTGGGCTTAATGGGATTTGATCTCTTAACCAATGATAAGGTGTGTTGTACCTTATCCATTGGACTATAAGCACTTTTATGATATTTTATCAATTTTAAATATTCTCATACATAAAATATCGATTTCTTTTATCTACACTACTTATTAATTCGTGTTTGATATTAAGGAGCAATATCCTATATTTTTATTCAAAATTGATAAAATAATTCATATATGCTAGTAAAATTATAAAACTTAAAGGCTGTATGATTAATGTAAAAAGTAACTAATTAATTAATATTTTTTATTTTATATATATTTAATTGCATTTTCTAATTTACTAAATTTTATTTATATTTATTATTTAATAAATTTTAATATTAATTATAATATATATATATATACATATATATATATACAGTATTTCGGTCCGACCATTGATTTGATCGATCCGACCAATTGAACCATGAACCGATAGCTTTGTCGGTTCGCTCACCGGTTCGGTTCAATAACATTGGTGGCTGTGGAGGTTCCGGCCGTTTCTTCGTCGGTCCAATTAGGGGCGTTCCCGCATTCGTCTTAGATGATCATGTTGGGCAGTATAAATTGTATAATGCACGCGTACATAATGTCGGCTAGGATGTCCTTGTACCACATACGGCCCGTACCCTTGACGATCGCGAACCATGCTTGGAGTATGCTGAATTCTCGTTCGACGTCCTTATGCGCATACTCTTGTTTCTGGGCAAACCGAGCCCTTTTAGGCTCAGTTGGACACAAAATGCTCTTGACGAACGTTGGCCATCTCGGATAGATGCCGTCGGTGAGATAATAACTCATATCGTAGCAACGACCATTGGCCCAAAATCGTAACGCTAGCACTCTACCACCCAACACATCGTTGAAGACATCAAAGTGGTTGATGACGTTGATGTCATTATTGGACCCAGCAACACTAAAGAATGCATGCCAAATCCATAGTCGGTGGTCGGCAACTGCTTCTAGCACGATGGTTGGATGTGTGCCCTTGTGACCGCTGGTGTACGCGCCCCTCCATGCCGCTGGAGAATATTTCCACTGCCAGTGCATATAGTCGATGCTCCCAAGCCGTGTCATGTTTCGTGTATATGGAGCAGTTATTGACAGTTTTGGGTTGTGGGCGACCTCAAGTATTTAGCGTCGAATGCATCTCGAAAGGAGCTGCATAATCGTACCAAGCATTCCCGCCCAGTCGATTCAGCGACGTGTTGGTACTCGTCGAATTGATCGGCACATCCACCACTTGTGAATTGACGGATTGTCGATGTACATTTTTGCAACGTTGTCTGCCCTTGACGCCCAGTTGTGTCAGGCCGCTGCTAGAAATACTTCTCACGAGCCTCCAACGTTTTCGCTATGCGCATGAATACATTTCTACGCGTATAGAACCAGCACCAAAATATGCCAGTCCTCCATCGCAGATTGTCGGAGAAATAATCCTCCACAAGGCTTGCAACGACAGTTTCTCGTTCCCGGTGCACGTATTTCCTCAGTCGGGGTTGATTGACAACCGTCATTTCATCCAAATCACGACTTAAAACCGCCCATGCGTTGCGAGCAACATTGATAAGGTTTTCCACTTCATCGTATAACGAATTTTGGCCATATGAATCCATTAATGCCTAGATTTTGAAAGAGCAAAAGTTTTGAATTATAAAAAGGAGTTGGTTATTTTTTTGGAGATGAATGTGTGAAAATGAGCTGATTTTGATGATATATATAGAGTGGGGGAACAAAAGTTCTCTTTCATGAAGCTTTAAAAAAAAAAAAAAAAAGAGTCGTTGCATACCGTTGAAATGGCTGGTTTTTAAAAAAATATTTTAAAATTCGAAATTCAAGTTTAATCAAAAAATAAAATAAATAAATTTGGCCAGTCGTGGACACAGCGTGTGCGCCGTCTGCGCGCTCTCCATTGGCTGCGAGTGGTCGTGCCCACCGGTCCTGCCCTCAAGGACGGCGAAAAAGCAGCATGTTGTGGCTTCTCTAAGATATCTATATTATCCAAAGGGTTAATTATAGTTTATAACCTAAATTTTAGAAAATTTCAATTTATAGCCTCAACTTTGATTTAGTTTAATTTATAGCTTGAAATATGAAAAATACAATTATAGCCCGAATTTTGATTTAATTTTTTATAACTTGAACTTTGAGAAAAATTTCCAATATAGCCCAAACTTTGAGAAATTATTTAATTATAGCCAACAACAACAACAATTCAAGTTTATGGTCATTTAATAACAAAATTTGTTCCATTGATGTATGGACTTTGGACAAATTTTGGACAAAAGTTGTATTGTAACAATGGTCGTTTTTCGCTCTTTTCCGATAAAATTCATCCTCATTATTTAACCAAATTTGTCAAATATTACGTCAAAATCTTCATCTTGACATGGCAGATAAAACTCATGCATCAATTAAATAAATCTTGTTATAAAACGATAGGAAGTTAATTGCAAATTTAATGTTATTGTTATTGTTGGCTATAAATTAAACAATTTCTCAAAGTTTGAACTATAATCGAAACTTTTCTCAAAGTTTGGGCTATAAAAAAATCAAATCAAAGTTCAAGCTATAATTGAAACTTTTCTCAAAATCAAGCTATAAAATAAACTAAATCAAAATTAAGAGCATAAACTAATCTTTTCTAATTAACTCTTATCTTAAAAGAAAACCATAGATAATTAAAAGGAAGCAAGAAACATAAACTCCAGTCGCAAATGACGAAGGAGAAATTTTTTACTAATCTCTTATTCAATTCACTCTACTGGGCACAAATAAAAAGAAAAAGAAAAAAGAGAAAGAAGTGATGTTAATATTACTTTGAATTGGCACCTCCGCTTACATAAAAAAAACTCGAGCGTATATATTCGCATTATGAGAGAGTATGTCAAGCAGCAATTTCCTGAGATGGCAAATCACAGGAAAACAGGAGCCATTACGAGAGTTATTGTAGCCAACATTTTGATGAGAACATGAATAGATGGTCCTGCAGTGTCTTTAAATGGGTCTCCCACTCTGCAAAATGGATAGCAATTTGTGATTTGTTACGAAAAGGGTTAATTGTCGATTGATGCACGATTTTTAACTCATCTTGCAATTTCAACACAACCTCTGAGAGACTGCAATAATGTCAACATCTTTCAGTTCGTTGCAAAATTAACACCCTCGACTGCCTTTACATGGTCTAATATGTTAACTCCTGGGTGACCAAAACGAATTGGGGGTGTTGATTTTGTAACAAATAGAAATATGGTGAAATTATTGCAACGTTTTAAGGTCATGTTAAAGATACAAAACAGGTGAAAGTTTGTGCATTAGTTAAACATTATAAAAAGCGATTCTCGAAACATGCATGCTAGTCACTTACGTATCACCAGTAATCGCTGCTTTATGGCACTCACTCCCTTTGCCTCCCAGAGCTCCTGTCTCTATGTATTTCTTTGCATTATCCCAGGCACCTCCAGCAGTGTTGAGGAAAAGAGCCATAAGGATACCAGAAACAGTGGCAAACATCAACATTGATGCCACGACTTTCGCTCCGAGGAGTGGCTGTCCTGAATAATAGCCTAGCACCCGGAACACAATACCTAAAAGAAAGAGAGAAATTTCTATGCTTTATCTATCGAACACTTTGAGATCACTTATCAACTGGCCACAAGGTGTTTGACAACAGTTGCAGATATTTTCAATTGAAAGCCCACTTTTAACAAAGTAGAAATTAAAGAAGAAATGAAAAATTAAATAAGCAAGGAATTGAGAAGTTGGATAGGCATTAGATGAGAAGAGTGTCTCATATATATAATCGATCCCCCAAAGTAGACCAGGATGCTAAGCTCCCATGTAATGCAAAGTTGCAAACAAACACAAACAAAATAAAAAGATGGTAACCAAAGTCCTCATAAGGAACATATATTAGTAGGCTCGTTTTACCAAGTCCTCGTGAGGAAGACAACTAAAGGTAAAATCAAAAGTAACCAGTGATTATCCTTAAAACTATTGTTTTTGACATTCCACCAAACAATCAGCTTGCTTCTGGTTTTAATTTATACCTTTACTATCAAATGGTAGAAGTCTTTGCATTTCAGATCACCACAGGAACAACTAATTAATAAAGAAAACATGTTATTATATATGTGAATTTGTTATGCTAACTTTTTATTAAACTACAAATTGATATGTTTGGCAAACATACAAATTATGAATTTAATAATATACATATATCTTAAAAATAAATTAATTATCATAATTTTATGGAATTTTAGATACCAAAATGATTCTCATCTTATAGCTAAATAGGTAAAACCTAAAACTATATATTATAAGTATTATATACATATATATATATATATATATATATATTTGTGTGTGTATTAATTTACCAAACTATCCTTAGAATTTAAATATTATAAATATATTAAAATTTGTAATACACACTTCTATTATAATAATAGATAAAAGATATGGATCCATCAATGTCTAGCATTGAGCATAAATGAAGTATGTGTTGCACTCGAGCAGAGCAAAGTCTAAGTGATGCAAGTTCTTGTAAAAATAAAACTATTTCAACTATTTTAGGCAAGTAACAGGTTAATGCAATAATTTGTTTTCACAGGAAGAGTAGAGATTCTATTACTGCAAGGAAAAATCAATATTCAAAAGCTGTTAGAGAAGCCTGGGACAAGGAAGCAAGAAGTTACCAACAGCTATGGGTGATATGATGGCCAGCGCTCCAGGTTTAATCATCTCCCTTAAAGAAGCAGAGGCAACTATAGATACACAC
>JAYDZE010553797.1:0-13270 GCA_034509125.1 Monilaria moniliformis | reverse complement strand
TTGCAAAAGTCAGAATTTCTGAGTCAGTAATCTGATCCAACAAAAACAATGTACTTCTCACAAAAGATTTGACAAGAAATTTCATGCTTTTCCACTTCGTGTTTTTCTGTAGTTTTTGTACTGTCTCTTTTTTGCTGTTCGAAGATGATATCTGCAATATGCCTCGAAATACATCATCTGCATTAGAGAGTGTAAAAACGAGAATGTTGCAAAATGTTTCACTGCTGTCGACTCTATGGCCAACTGATTCAACACCACAGTGACATGCTGCGCGGTAGGCATTTAGCAGGCTAATGAATGCTGACTGGCTGTTATCTTCTTTGCTCAAAGGCATGAGGTGGCACGAATGACGTTGAACACACTTTCGGTGTACTCCAAGCATGTTGGACAATCATGAAAGGTCTAGTGCGTGTGTGGTACAAATCATGCATCATCGACGTCATGTATATATGTATTATTATGCGTAACAAGATTAGTCGAAGATGTAAGAGAAAACACAACCAATTGGGTCGATGATAAAGTCGCATCTAGCTCGGCAACCACCCACGACAACTCATCTCTTCACGATGAACAAATTATGGCCAGCTCCAACAAAATCTTATCGAAAAAATTGGGCACGCTCCAGCTAATAGTTTTAAATTTTTATGTAATTTTCGGTATTTAAATTATATAATTTTTATATCTCAATCATGTAATTTTTAAATTTGTAATTATGTAATTTATAAAATTTTAATTATATATTTTAATTTTATAAATATCACAATTTAAATAAATATATGGAATTGGAGATTTAATAAAAAATGAATTTAAAAAAAAAAATTAAAGTCAGGACTAAAATTTTATGACTAAATTGTCAATATTGTAGCTGAAATTTATAAATATTGATATAATAGATGAATAATAAAATTGTAACTGAAAATTTGAACTGAAATATAGACATTCTTATTCCCAATGTTTGCACTTAGTAGAAATAATAATATAGGGATGGATATTGATATTTATACAACATTAGGAAGCAAAAGTAATGATAAGATAGACTAGGTGAGGGCGACAATTGAATATCTGTGTAAGCATGATTAGTAAAAGCAGTGATGTAAATTATGTCCCCTGTGAAAGCAATCATCAATTAATCCCATTTAAACCCAACTTTCCATCCATAAACCTACTCATTAAATTCCCCATTTCCCCTCCCCCCAGTCCCACCCTATTCCATCAATCACTTAATTTATGCTGGACATATGTGAATACGACAACTAGGATTCCAGTAATAATTATTTTGGTACCTCAAAAATTTAAGTTTTGCATTTTTATATTACACATATCATATGATATGGATTGAAAGAAAAGGGACGAGCATTAGCCAACGGCTTATAAGTCGGATTCATGGCACTAATTTTTATTACATTTGTCCTTTTGCACAGTCCGCACTTATTCCTTAATTATCCAGATAATAATATTCTTGATTTTTATAGTCTCGTTTAAAATCGAAAAAAGATAAATGTACATAAATTATATATATATAAAATCTATAAATTTTAAATTAAACCGAATCAATTTTATTTAAACTGATTTTATTACTAATTATATTGTTTTCTTACTTAAACTGTTTCTATTATATTTTTAAAGATATGATTGAAAATTTGATTTGATAGATCTTCTAAATATAGCCACAGAAACTGTATACATTCATATATGATAAATTAATATGATTTTCAGTTTGATTTGAAGATACATATGTAGATATCCAATAAAAAAATTATTTTTTTTCTAAATTATTGCATAAGAATAAATATGTATATATTAATTTAGTTTAAACTAATTAATATTTATAAATAAAGTATCTAAAAAGCTTAATTATATCACTCCTCTTTAAATATTTATGCCATTCATTTCTTCCGACCGCAATCAGCCTCTATATATTCTAGATTTCTAATTGTAGTATTGTATTGTAGTAGACTACTCCGTAGTATGTTTTGCACACTAAATACTAAATAGTACATACATCTAATCTAACCGTGCAGCTGATTACATCCTAAGATTCCCACCACTCTATCTCTCTCTACGTTTTTTTAAAGCCAAACTATTACTGCACAGCAAAAATGCAAAACAAAAGTCCTCCACCCCTCTTTCTAAAGCCTTTCTCTCTCTAAGAAGCTCACCAAAAACTCAGCCTATCTTTTGAGAAATGCAAGCAAAAACCCTAGTAAAAAACCAGCAAAAACTCAGGAAAAGACTCTCCGATCTCAACTGGAGGCTCGATTGAGACGATGATCTGATGCATTTTGCTAATAGAGAGAGTGTGTGCGTGTGCAAGAGACGGCTGTGAGAACTCAGTGCCGTTTGTTGAATTTTATTTGTTTATTTATTTTTCTATTTTTGATTTTTTTTGGGGGTTGGGGGTCGCGCGGTATAGAGATGAATAAAACCAGCTGCAGGAGCTGGCTCAGCGGAGCTGCTTCAACCTACCGGCCTACGCGTGCATCAGGGAAGGTCCCGATCACGCGCCGCGCTTCAAGGCCGCCGTTAATTTTAACGGTGAGACCTTTGAGAGCCCTAGCTACTGCTCCACGCTCCGCCAGGCGGAACACTCTGCGGCTGAGGTGGCGCTCAATGCTCTCGCCAGCCGCGGCCCTTCTAACTCGCTCGCCGCCCGAATTTTGGTGAGCTTCACTGCCTTTTTTATTTCTCTTCTAAGTTTTTACTAATTTACTGTGCTGTTTTCGTTTCCCTATAATTGTTCATTCTTTGAAATTTTGTGTGGCGTTTGCTTTCTTATTTTGTGCTTCTGTTATGTTTGATATGAATGGGTTACTGTAAAATTGAGGAAAAACAGGATTAAACAGAAGGAAACAATGTGGCTTTGTGATCTTCTAAAAGGCGAGATTTATCTGAGCCTCTGATCTCAAATTTGAGAATGATCATGTGATTGTAATACGTTACTCTGTACTTGTGTCATTTCAATGAATATAAGGCACATTCCTATTTATCAGTTCATGGAAGTTGACATTTAGTTGGTGGTAGCATCTAAGGCCGATTTCATAAGTAAAAAACTCTAATTGATTCAATTCCTAGAGCTACTACTTTCCTCTTCACTAGATAGGATTTTGATTTAGTGTAACGTTGATTCTTTAGAGGGTGTTTTAAATTTCATCTCGGTGTTAGAAATTGAAGCTTTCACCTTTTTAACTGGTTCTGTTATTTATTTTTATTTTTATAGCATTGCTCCGTAGTTGTGCTATGGAAAATGATAAAAATGTGTTTATTCAGCTGCAAATACTTCTTTGTGTGGTAGTAATGGTAACTAATTATGTGCTCTTTCAATTGCTTCTGTAGATAACGCTTATAACATATGTTGATGTACTTCACCTGGGACTAAGTAGACGTAATCGCTTTTCATGTATCATCAACATATTTCACTAGAGTTGTAGGGGTTGCGCATCCATTTTTAGACTCAACCAAAAATGTTTCTCGAAGTGAAGTAAGAGAACTTTCTATTGCATTCCTCATATTATTCTGTACCTTTGTGAATATTACATTATTACTGATTGCCTAAGGTATCTGCCTTTCTTTTCTCGATATTTACATGGATGCATCTGAGTTATATTTGTCTCCTTTGTCTTTCTCATCCAAATCTTCGCTGAGTATCAGACACCTTTAAATATTTTTGGATTTGTTGTAGATGACAAATGTTCCTTATTAGAGAATCTTTTAGATTCAAATTACTTGCCTTTTTATAAAATTTCTATGGTCAGTTCATTGTTAAGTTTACTATTATCCCGAATAATCTAAAGAGTGCGGGTCTTTGCTTTGAACCTGATCCTAAAGATAGCTATACAACTTCCAAAATGTATGTGTCTTATCCATATTTTACTTTAAGTGAATGTATGAATAAATAGATAGTAGTTGAACATTCACATGTGAGAGTTTAGTATCTGATGGCTTTCCATCGACACATATATGACCGAGAATGGTATTTTTCATGTGAGCTTTAACTTCATGCTCTTCTTGTAGGATATAATGGTGTAACTACAGGCACAAACATTGGATCCGGAACTATCATAGATGAAGATGGTACTATCTTAACTTGTGCTCATGCGGTGGTTGATTTTCAAGGACTGAGGTCTGTATCCAAGGGAAAAGTATGTTTTGAGAAATTGTTAGTTCCTTTGACAGGAACGTGGAGCAGTTGGCTTAGGCAGAAAAATAAGTCTACTTAAAGGATTACATGAATCTTCTCAGTCTACATATTCTCTCTTTTGAATTGTTCCTGAATCTTGGAATGGAAGCTATCAATGTAACTTTGTCTAAGTTTTGAGTTTCAGTTGAATACATTTTAACCACATGTAGTGTCAGACCCTTAAAACGTAGTTATCACCATGCGATTCTCTGGAAGGATGCTAGTTTTAACATTCTGTGCAATACCCAAATTGCAAGAATTTCATTTTTAGTTTACCCATCGAGTTTTGATTATTGCATCAGGTTGAAGTAGCATTGCAGGATGGTAGGTCATTTGAGGGAACTGTGGCGAATGCTGATTTGCATGCCGATATAGCAATGGTGAAGATAAAGTTCAAAACTCCATTTCCAACAGCAAAACTTGGGACTTCGAGTAAGCTTCGCCCTGGGGATTGGGTGGTGGCTATGGGCTGTCCCCGTACCCTTCAGAATACTGTTACTGCAGGTATCACAAGGTAATTAACCTTTGCTGTCTCTTCAATGTATTTAGTGCCTAATACCATGAGCGAGAGGAATATATTTTCTCTAATGCCTTTTTTGTGGCTTTGCTTATTAAATCTAGTTGTGTTGATCTTAAAGCTAGTGACTTGGGTCTTGGAGGCATGCACAGGGAATATTTGCAAACTGATTGTGCAATAAATCCGGTAATCTTCTGATTTTCTGTAATATGCTTTTTTAGAACTTTCTGCACTTTCAATCATCTCTCTTCTTTGGTTATGTTCTTTGCACTTGGGGGGGGGGGAGGACTTGGAAGCTAAAGTTGTTTATTATGTGTGTGTACAGCACCTCTAGAAACCCCTTGCTTGTTAATGGGATCAGTATCTAGGATTCTGTGGTTTGTAACTGTTTTATCCTTTATCTGTGTATACTAAACAAAATTATCTGCAATTGCATTGACATAGATATTAATGCTCATGGGTGCCTGCAAGATTTTTTTGGATTCGGCTTGGTTGTTGGAATACAACTGTGCGTTGATGCAACAAGTTTTTGGTGATTTACAACTGCCTAGTGGAACATGTATAAATGAACACCATTACTCCAGTTAACGTAGGTTTTCAGTCTCTCTTTTGGGAGCTCACTGCTAACCTGGGTCAGTTAGGTTCAAGCTATATATTGGTAGAATTTATTGCAAAAGGGATCATTGGTCACAAAGCAGTTCTTTCATTTGTCCTTTTTAATTATTGATAATGAATAGAGGATGTCATTCTCAACTGTGTTAATTCTTTGTGGCGTTTACTGTATAATGCCAAGACTTAAATTTTAATGTATTAACTATAGGGACTTTCGTCCTTGTATTGTTTGTAGGGTAATTCTGGTGGACCTCTTGTCAATACTGATGGAGAAGTTGTAGGTGTTAACATCATGAAACTGTTGGGGGCTGATGGATTAAATTTTGCTGTCCCGATTGATTCAGTTTCAAAAATAATAGAGCACTTCAAAAGAAATGGGTATGCTGTTCATTGAAAACTCTGTCTGTGTGTGTCAAAAGAGTTGATGAAAACCTAAATATATACTATGTCTTGCTTAGACATGTTTAGAGGATGCACATATGAACTAATCTATCAATCCTATATATGATTCTTTTTGTAATAATAGACGATTTATATGTGGTTTATTATCCATTTATGTCATCAAAATGTCATTTATTTAGATTTTTAAAGTGAATTTTAAGTATTCAAGGTTGTTTTAACATTTCTTAAAACCTCATTATTTCAAAACTCACCAATATCCATATCAATGAGTCCAAAATATTTTTTAAAATCAAAGTACTCATATATCTGTGAAGGACATCTATGTTTGCATCTTTTCGGTTGAGAATCCGGTTGTCTGCATCTCTTCTACTCACAGGCTTTTTTGCTTGTCTATGCTTGACATTAAGCTTTGTTATTTTTGTCTTATTTATTTATTTATTTTTATATTTGTTTCTTGCATTAAAAAATTCTTTTAGATCCTTATGACATGGTAAAGATTTCAATAGTTCATAATGCAGGAGAGTTGTTCGACCTTGGCTTGGTTTGAAAATGATTGATCTCAATGATATGATTGTTGCACATCTGAAGGAAAGAAGTGCTTCCTTCCCAGATGTCAGAAGAGGAGTTCTTATACCTATGGTCAGGCTTTTTGCTGAGATGTATACCTTCATATTCTTCTGCATAAATAAAAATTGGCCAAAAGTGCAATTGCCATGTTATAAATCATTATTCATTTTTGTTAGTTGTTTTCATGCCCATTTTGCTTTATTGAAATAAATTTAAATGTGAATGACATCTTTGCCGACAAGAATGATCACTCTAGCTGCTGTCTTCAAATGTAGAGGGAGTCGTTTTCTTCTTGATGGATTAAGGACTGTCAGTGTCATGTAAGATGATTAGACAAGGAAAGATTTCTATGCTTTTCGGCATTGTCTGATAGTTACAATTTGTGCCTGTGACGAGCTATTTATTAAACTGGTTTCCCAATAACTGATTCTAATAATCTGTTTGAGCTATAATATGTTGAGCTTTAGAGGTAGCTTGGTTTGTTCTAAAATTGGATGATGGAATGGCATTGGCTTCATGTGGATCAATTTTGATTTAAACAATCACAAGCAAACGTGATAGATGTAACTTGAATCGCAGAGAGAAAATAAAATGAAAAGAAAACCTTACAGTCACACTCATACTTGTTTGAACTTCTGAGGTATTTAAAACACTATTGTTCATGTTCATATTAGCTGCAACAAAGGCTTAGCTGGAAGCAGAATTTTTTTGTTGATTGAGTCAATGCCAATGGGACCTCTTTCACCAATTTCGGGGAAAGGAAGAGTTGGATCTATCGTTGCACTAGCTGTACAAATAATCATCATGTGTTTCATGAGTTGTTGTATGAGACGAGAAAGATGTTATATCCCAACAAATACTGATGGAATTGTTTTCTTAACAGGTATCACCCGGTTCCCCGGCTGATCGTGCTGGCTTTCGTCCTGGAGATGTTTTAGTTGAATTCGGAGGAAGGCCCGTTGAAAGCATTAAGGAGGTAAGAATATTCCCTTTGATTTCTAGTTGACCTTTTCTTAAAGTGAAGTTAAAGTGACACTGTTAGTTCAAGTGGAGAATTCTTTATATGTGGTATTGATTTGATTGATGTGTGTGTTATTGATTGTTTGTTTTATTGTTCATCTATTTGAAAACCATTCCATCTATTAATGTTCTAATCCAAGTTACTGATTTTCTCTATTTTTATTTGACCTGCCAAATTATGGCTGTGGCTTACACTTGCCGAATCATCAAATCGGCATGATGTTTTTCCCTCAGGTGATACATATCATGGGTGATAAAGTAGGAAAACCTTTCAAGGCTATTGTGAAGAGGGAAAACAATGTTACTGAGACTTTAACTGTGATTCCTGATGAAGCAAATCCAGCATTGTGAATGACTTCACCATTTGATGCGCCCCTAGAAGTGAGCTATCAGTTTGTGTTGAGGTGAAAATATAAGACAAGCAGAAGCTTGCTAGATTATCGAGTACAGAAAGTTTGAATGTAGCTTAATCTTTAATGTTTCTTCTTTCATATGTTGATAAAACAGTGTCAGACAGTATGTATTCATCTTACAAATCTTAACTTTGGATTGGGTTTTGATCTGGGAAATCCAATGCAATTTGCTTTTGATTTCGGAATGACGAGTATGGAAAATATTTATCAAGTATAGTAGTTATGGGTGATTTATGTTTACTCTCTTTTACTTCATTTAAATTTAATAATCAAATCATAGTTATGAATGCTCCATTATTTGAAATTGAATCGTTGAGAATAAGGGTTGGGTTTTTCCAACTCAATACTTCGGATGAGTTTTATTCAGAAAGGTAAGAGAAGCAACTATTGAAGTTTCGAGCTCTACTATTTTTTTTACTTTCTGGGCGTCTGACAACATTTTGACTATAGCCCAAGTAGCATAGTGTTTCATAAATTATTTTTCTTTACAAGAACTGGAAAAGTCATTTAAGGTATATAATATAAATTATGTATACCATTAATTATAAAGATTATATGATTCAATAATATATGAATATTATTAAGCATTTCAATAATTATGTATGTTGATATTTAAAATTAGAAAAATAAAAACAAAACACTATATCAGCTCTTAGAAAATATTCATATTAATGTAAACACACTAAACTGTTCTAAATACCGAATGACAACTTGTATAAAATAAAAACAGGATACGGCCCTAATTAGCAAAGTGGAAAGAAAAAATAAGTATAAAATCATCATTAGGCTTATCATATAGACAGTGTAGGCAAGTTAACTACTTGGTTTTCTCTTTGTTAGCTTAATAAAAAATATATTCTATACAGATATAGATCACAGTGGCAGAATCAGAAGTTGCGGGATTCCAGTCTGGTCATGTCTCCACCCACCACTGGATCAAACTGGCACCTATTATATCTGCAGGAAAAATAAGATTATGGTATCTACTATAAGAGAGTCTCATCTTGATAGCAATTAGCAAAAACTAATACCTTCCATCACTGCCAACAACAACAACTGTGCTCTCCTCGGGCCCGAAAGCAACAATGTGTTGTAACCCTTCTTGTACGCGAAACTGAGCCACTGACCATTCCGAGCTGAAATACTTGGGCAGAACACCTGCATATTTCAAATCACAATACAAACTATCATGTTATCAAATCATTTACAAGGAAGCAAGTTTGCAGTGAGTTGAAGGACTTATTGCAGATATAATGGTATTGACTCTAAATACTTTTGGTCATGGAAAATTAGGCACCTTCCTTGTATTGTTCTCATAAAAGAAACTTCATATGGTCCATAGAATGTATATGAGTTCTTCATATTTATAAAAATATGATACCTTTAATGAAGGAAAGACGTGATAAGGAAAGTGGAGCAAGCTCATTTGTTTCTGCTACTTCTGAACGACTGGTCTTTAAAGAGCTCGAATCAACTTTTAAGCTGAAAACATGGACAGTTCCCTTATCACTTGAAACAGCCAACCATCTGCCAGTCGCAGAGAATGAAAGGCTGCAAATTACTGCTCTTTCAGAACCCCTTCTCAGCTGCATTAAAACGAGGGAACTTTCTAGTAACAGATATAAGAGTCAAGTAACATGACTGAAACTATAACCGGAAACAGCTAATTATCAGGCTTCACAGCTCTTAAACAAATTTTCACCTTCTTTTGACTCAATTGGGTTACGTTTTTCAAAATATAGATAGTTTACATTTCATTAGGAATGATACAAATGATCACAACTCAACTACTCACTGGAATTACACGATTCCAACAATATAGAGAAAGATGGCACCCGGCAATTACTCCAAGGGTAACAAAGTTAAATATTATGCTACTTGGGACATATGTATAATGGCAATTGTGGTTTAGATGTTTCTTGGTTGAGATTTAGAGGATTTGTTGAGGAAATAACAAGATGAACAAACTCATTAGACAAGGGAGAATGCCTATCTGATTTACTGTCCATGTAGTTAGAAGTGTATAGCCATATTTCATGATGAGCAGAATTTATTCCTTATAAAGGTGTAATATTGTTCCAAATTAATGCTAAACAGGATGGAGAGCATTCATAGTACATTGATTCTCCCAAAGCAGTAGGGAGAATATAGACATATTTAACGAATATATACTACAGCATTTAAATGGTAGACATATAAGCAAACGCATAGAAGGCAATCAAAATGATAATCTAAGTACCAATCTAAGAGAACATGCTCAAAACATTGAACAAACAATTCGAACACTAGGCAAACAGAGAATCAATCACAACATCGAACAGGGAGACAAAACAACTACCTCCTGAAGCAATGATCCATCCGTCGTTCTAAACACACGTATCAGCGTCCCCTTACTGCTTGCGGTCGCCATCAGCCTACCATCATCCATCAAAGCAACAAAAGCTACGCTCGAATTGTGCGCCATTACATGCTTACACTTCTTCGTTGCGTATTGCACCACCCTCACAAACCCCCTCTGTACTCCCAAACAAACTAGCACCATCGGTCCCGCTTGAGAAATCTCGCACAGTCCCTGCCGATTCTCCAGCGTCTCAATCTGGTGTATCAATTTCAAATCGGAGAAACTATAAACATAAATACTATGCAGCATCACGACGACTATTCGGTCCGTCCGGAGACGGACGGCCTTCACCTCCGACCGGAACAACAGCTCGCCGATGCCGCGGTTGAGATGATCGTCCCAAATCATAACCTTGTTGCGGTCAGAATTAGAGGCGCCGATTAACGCAATGATATTGCAGCGGAAAAGCATCTGAACGACGCCAATGCCGCCGGAGAATTTGCGGCGGAAGGCTTCGCCGAAAGGGTCGGTGTTGAAGACGATGAAGCCGTCGGTTGTTCCAACGGCGAAGCAGCTGGCGTCTTGATTGAAGGAGATGCGTAGGACGGACGCCGGTTTCACAGGATCGGGGGTTTGGACGAGGGCGGACGAAGACATGGCGGAGGAAGAGGAGTCTGACCACGGCGGCGAGGAGCAGGAGGAGACGCAGAGGGGGGAGCTCATCGGTAATGAAGTTTTATGAGTTTGGAAATTGTAGTAAGGTGCAGTAGCATGATCATGGGTGAAGGAATATGATTTTGGAGAGAGAAAGAGGAGTTGAAGAGAGAGATAAAGATGGAGAAGGAGACTAGTTTCAGAGTGACAGTGAATATGAATGACTAAAAGTCGTCCAATTGAAGGACTCGAGTCCTTTTCGAATAAAGACTTGTATGAATTACCAATAAACACGTAACCAACGCCTATTTGTTAGGAAATTACTATTTTGTTAACGTCTTACAACTTTTACATAAATTGTATTATTTATCATGAGTTTTTTTAAAGATATTTTATACTTAAATTTATAAATATTAATAATGTAAAATAAATTAATATATTACATATTTATTTTTTTTGGAATAATTTCAAAAAATTACTTTTCCAAATTAGATATATACAAATTTAGGAAAAAATAATTTTTTTATTAGATATCTATATATTTATCTCTAAATTAATTCTGTGATATTATTTATAGGATCTATCAAGCCAACTTTATAATCATATCTTTGAAAAAAAGGAGGTAATTTAGTAAAGAATAATATAATTAGTAATAAAATCAGTTTAAATAAAATTAATTCAATTTAATTTAAATTTAAGAATATTATGTATATACAATTATGTATATTTATCTTTTATCTTCTGGCAACTGTTGATATATGTTAATTTGATCTTCTTTATATATAATATGAACCAATAATAAATATATAAAATCACAATAATGTTTGAGTATATAAAAATACAAGATAAAAAATCAACTATCTTATTCACGTGAATTTGTCGATATTAGATTATTTTGGAAGTATTTCGATATTAGAGTATACTTTTTTATCAAATCATTGATATTAAATGAAAACATATAGGTGGTGGGCTTGGATCCAAAGTGAAGAGAACGTGTATTAAGGGCGAGATGAGAAGTCACCATTAGTAACTAATTTCGAAAGAAAACCTAAGAAACACGTTATTTGTTTTGTTAGGCAATGTAACGCCTCGAAAATTTGAAATTAATTATAATAGAAATTTAAATATTTGAGAAATTAATAATTGAAAATTTAAAAATTTATTGGAATTATTAAGATAATTAATCTTTGTAATTAAGTGTATGGGCCGAAATATATGATTTGTGTCAAAAGAATTGATCCTCCACTTGAAAAGTGGTTAGTATTGCATGTTGGCTCAAAATTAATAAATTAAAAAGGGCTAATAGTTAAGCTTAGATTAGAAAGAATTGAAATGAAATATTAAAATTTTATATTCTAATAATATTGAAATAATTTTGATAAACAAACTAAATAGTATCTAATTGAAAGAATAATTATTGAGAATAAGTGAGGAAGGTTTTATGAATTGAATGATGGAAAAATATAATTCAAATAGAAAAATATGGAAATAAAAGCAAAACTTCAATTTATATAATAAAATTAGATAAGTGAATGTTTTTAAAATAAAGTGAAATATATGAAGATTACAAAAGTTCCAATCCAACACTACAATTGGGGAAATGATAAGGTGCAGGAGTAAGACGTGTACCTGACCGAGACGTTTTGATTCACAAGTTAGTATATTCTACGTTAGACTTTTGTTTTTTGAATTAAATCTATGTGATTGCATATAAATTAGAGATTGTTAATAATATGAGTTATGATGTGATTATGTGTTACATTATAACTTGAATTTGAATATTATGTTGAACGTGAATTTGATGATTGGATATGACTGTTGAGTTATGATACGTTATTCGTTAGCATCTGAAAAGCATGATATATGTGTTTATGCCCCCGTGCTTGAGTGTGTTCGTTGAGCAAAGTTGACATGTCATAGGACAGCAGTAGTGCATTATCTATTGATCACTCGTCCTCTAGATAACTGAAGCGTGAATCATCTAATATTTGATATGCGTCCTTTGTGGATAATCTGATTTGATTGATCTACGTCCTTATTGGGTGTTCTGTACGGTGTTTTCATACGAGCATCTACACCCTTACTGCCATACTGGGTTCTGCATTGTGTTCTCACATGTGCAATAACTGTGACTGTATTTGTATCTGGTTTGGTCTGTATACCCGTGTCTAGGGGTGAGCATTCGATTTTCGGTTCGATTTTTTGCCCAAACCGAACTGGACCGAAAAACTGAATTTTTTTAAAAATTAAAACTGAACCGAATTACCCGAAAAACCGAAATCCGAACTATGAAAACCAATCCGAACCGAACAAACCGAAATATCATAAAATTATCCGAAAAATTGAAAGAAAAAAAAAACCAAAAAACCGAAATTTAAATAGTAAAATATATTCTCAAACTTCGTCGATAGATTTTCTATTAAAAAAAATAATAGCCCTAAATAGTAAGGCCCAGTTTGGTAGGGCAGTTTAAGCATAATTATCTGGGCTAAACAGTTTTAGCTGGGTGTTTGGTAGTTGAGATATCAATAATCTCGGCCCGTCGGGCCTGGCAGAATTAATCGCGG
>JAYDZE010553786.1:0-13272 GCA_034509125.1 Monilaria moniliformis | reverse complement strand
GTGGGAAAGGAATTCCCACCTACATGTGACTCTTATAAAAGAGTATGCCTCATATGACTTCTCCTATGAAAAGTATGGACCTTTTTGTCATTGCATTTGGGTCTTACTTTAGTATTATATGGCTTATAGACGTAAATTGTCCATGTTGATAATTAAAATTAGTTTGAAATTTTTTATTTCGGTTATATCGGTTAACCGACTAACCGATCGGTTAGTAGCCGAACCGAACCTTCGTTATCGGTTTCGGTTCTTGTAAAGCTGCCGGTTTCTACTGCAAAACCGACGGTTTTCGTAAAAAAATAATTCAAAATTCTAATTCAAATTTAAAATTTTCGCACTCGTTTTTATCTATAAATACTGTCTCATCATTCTCATTTCAATTCACTCTTCTTGTATTAATAAGAATTATATCTTCTCTATCTCCAATTTCTCTAATTTACTATCTCTATCATACTCATTCTAGCTCACTTCTCTTGTATTAACAAGAATTCACAGTTTTCTAAAAATACTTGGTCAAGCACATTCCAAATATTATTCCAGTATTAGCAAACTCAGGAAGTTAGCAACTGCCAAAAATAGCCAATTGGATGTGCTGTAACATAATTTTTTTTATTCGTTAATCATTACTGTAATTTATTAATGATTAATCTACTTATACCTGTCTTCGATTTTAGATTTTAACCAACTTGATTAAAAAAACCACCAAACTCAAAAACCGGAACTGCCGAAAACTGGCCAGAAACCAGCGATTGGAAACCGAAATCGAAACTGGCAGTTTCCGATTCCAAACCAAAACTGACAACTTTCTTATCAGTTCGATTACGATTTCGATGTCCTCGAAACCGGAACCGACGGTTTAGAACCGAAATCAGTAATTCCGGAACCGTGAGCATCCCTATCCACATAACTGCAAGTTTTTCGATGATAGCTATCTTCCGAAACTATCATAGGGTGATATTGGATTCCTCAGCATACTTATAAGTACTGAATGCGCAAACATCAATCGAGAAACAATATAATGTATACAAATTAATTTAATTGGACAACAAACATAACAATATTTTCGCAAAAACAAGATGGAAAAGAAACATTGAATTAAGTGAATTAGAGAGCTTTAGGGTTTCACATCTCCCATGATTTCTTCAATCACGCAGCCGTAGACTGCGGCGGAGGGAGAGCGCAAAGCCGACCAGGGTAGACTGACTCTAACACAGGAGTGCTGCACAAGACCATTTCCCAATTAAATTCCTGATATAAAAGTATTATTATATCCAAGATATAGTAATTGTGACATAAACAATGTCATACTCATAAACGAATTACTGATTCAACTTTATTTATTCAACATAAAGAATGTCATAGACTTGAAGAGAATTGGATGTCCCCAAAGGGATACGAATTACTAATTCAACTAAAAAATAACTCAAGTAATAACTAAATTATATATAAAAAAAATTACTCCAGTCTTCCCTATTACTATCTACAATGGCATCTTTCTACCCAATCCTCGAATAAAATATTTGTTTTTTTCTCTTCCACGTATACAACATTACAACTCAACCCCCATTTTATTTCTACTCCTATTAGGGATACCAACATGACCTAAAATATATATTTTTCTTTTATTTTAAATGTTGTATTAGGCTTAATGGTTTCAATTTAATTTGAAAAAATAAAAAATAGATAAATGTATATACTTTTCAAAATTCATAATTAAAATTTAAAAAATTATCATACACTTAGAAATTTATAATTTACTTGATCACAGAACAAAAAATTCAGGAGTAATATAAAATTTAAAAAATACATAAAACAAGTTACCAGATATATAAAATTTGAATAATAATAGGGACCATTTGGATCCATAATTTCAAATGAAGAGACAATATGAGACGAAGATAGAAAATACGGCTATAGAAAATAGAGACTTTTAAATTGTGTAAAATATAGCAAAACCAGGCTCCATATATAGGGAAAAAGAAAATAAAATTGATATAACATTTATTTATTTTTAAATAAATAATTAATTAAAATATTAATATTTAAATATTATATACATATAATTAAGTGATACTCGATAAAAAAAAGTGGCACATGTTCCATGACTTTCTTATGCCTTCGAGTTGGCTAACATCCTTCAGTCATGAATTTTTTCATGACTTTTTAATTAATTTTATTCAAAAATAAAATTGTCAGGGTCACCACTAGGTGTAGTCTAAACAATAATTAATTATTGTCATTTTGATATATCTATAAAAATTATTCGTGTTTTTTTTTATTTATAGACTCTACACATTATAAATCCCTCACCATATTAATTTATTTACTATTTCCACTATGTGACCTACCACTTTTTTTCACTCACAATATATTTATTAAGCATTACTAACAATACATCTTGATGGGACGCATCTTCACTCATAATACATTTAACCATTTTTATAAATTTATAATAACTTGTACTGTATTTGTATAGCCTATTGGTAAAAGACACAATGAGTAGTTTTTTGGAATGGTGAGAAAATATTTAATCTAAATAGCCAATATATGTGCAAAAATTGATCAATCTTATAATAAGTTTGAAATTTTTTTGCAGAAAATATAGAAATAAAATGTTAAATTATTTTTAAAAATTAAAATAGATAAATACATTATAGATATAGTTAAAATTTGAAAACTACACATTTACTATTATTTTCATTCTATATATCTTCCAAGTCTCCATATTATTGCGATTAGGGGTGAACATTCGGTTTTCGGTTTGATTTTTGTCCGAACTGAACCAAACCGAATTTTTCTTAAAATTAAAACCAAACCAAACCGAATTACCCGAAAAATCAAAATCCGAATTACGAAAATCGATTCGAACTGAAAAAACTGAAATTTCATAAAATAAAAATAAAAAACCGAAAAATCGAAAATCCAAAAAAATATATGTATATATAAACATATATCTGTAAAAAGATAAATATATACATATATATATTAAATAAATAAATATATATATATATATATAGTTATTATTATTATATATAATATAATATTAAATATAAATCTAATTTTGATATTTTTTTTCGATTTACAGTATATCAGAATAGAACCGAAAAATCGAAATTAGCCAAAAATCAAAATCGAACCGACTCAAAATCCAAAAAAAAAACGAACCAAATTTTAAATTTTAATTTAGATATTCGAATTTCGAATATTTTACTTACCCATATATATCAATCTCAATATTTATGTTTGCATTCCATATAAGCCATTGAGTGACTCATTTCTTTGTTTATTTTCTTTGCCCTCTTTTTTTTTTTTTTTTTGAAAAACGTGCTCTGCCCTCTTATGGAGTGTATGGTATGTGATGCATCATTTTCTAGACAGTGTATTGCGACCCTACATTGCCAAAACCCAAAATCTTAAATGACGCAACTTTATTATTCAATTATACTCACAATTATCATTGGATTCCCAACTAGTTCAACCCAGAGTACACATTTAATTAATTTCAATCTAAATAATAATCATATCCTAATCATTTAGTCCTTTTGATAAATGGTATGTGATCTCCAAAAGAAATTTATTTCCCCCAATTGATGGATAAGATATGATGGCTTAATCTTCATGATTTCCATGTTTGTCTTCATAAAATTTTATTCTATTATTTAATACAATAAAGATGGTTGGCCAAAACATGGACAACGATAATGGAGATATTTTAGTAATTTAATGAATAAAGTAATAAATTCGTTTTAATGTTCTCAACTAATTTATATATTTGACCTTCTAATCTAGTTTTTGTTCTTTCAATAAATGTAATATCTAATTCAGTTATTTTTTGTCTTTCAATAAATGTATTAAAATATTACATTAGAGTTTTAGATAGTGGACATTAATAGTCATAGGGTTTCGCCATTCTCATTGGTTGCACCATTTTCTTTCCTCTTATTCGCCTCTCCTTACCTTATCATCACAAAACTTTGTATTCTTGAAAATTTAATATTTCCTGATTTTTGTGTACTGTCATATACTAATGCCATTGAATTCATGCAAATAAGTTTCTTATAAGTTTCTTTATGCATGTAGTTAAATGGAGAAAAGATGTTCAACCAGAAGGCGCGCTTTCGGTTGGAGAGATTGGCCGAGAGAGAGCTGAAGATTGGCACCGCCGAGAAGAGAGCAACATCGTCCGAGAATGAGTCGCCAAAGAGGGTAGACGGCTTCTCGGTTGCTAAGCGCTTGCCGTCGAGAAATGACTCGGAGCAGACGTCGAAAATGCCTCACCTTGCAAAAGGGAAGAGCCCGTCGGACTTGTAGCGCCGGAGAAGACAAAATCTCTGCAGCGGAACGGCGGAACGGGAGCACCGGCGTAGATGAAGTTGTTGCTGTAGATAAGAGGCATGATTCTCTAAATGTTAGTAGCCTCCTCTTCCCGACCGAAGAATATGAAAACGATCGAGTCCCTGGGCAAGGTCTCTTGAGCGGTGCAGAGAAAATTGAGAATAATGGAATAACAGTATACACTTTTTTCTTTTGTTTGAGTGAATTAAATATGATGGATTTTTCTTTTAGGTGGGGCAGATGAAAGTTTATGTAATAAAATAATTAGTGTATTGTTATGTAATTATTATAGTACACATTATATATTATGTAATTATTATAGTACATAAGTTAATTGTAGTCAATCATATCAAATAATATTATATAAAAAATGAGTTAAATAATATAATATAATATATTATATACTATCATACTGTTATATACTAGATTATTATACCAAAGATCGAAATGGAAGAATATTATATAATATTATACTATTATTCCAAAAAAATAAATTAAACAATGTAATATATTATGTACTATCATACTGTTATATCAATGAACATATTAAACAATATCATAATTTATTTTGTGATACTTCTCAGTATACAAATAAATTTTTTATACTATCATAACTTATTTGTTAAGTTGAATGACCATGTTAAACAATATTATATATTATTATACTATAGATCAAATTAAACTATATTATATATTATATATTATTTATACTATTATACTATGTGATGTCATGTATATCATAACTTATTTTGTGATATTTCTTAGAAACGCCAGCTTGTATTTTTTTCTTCCCATTATTAGATTTATGAGTGGTATCGTATTTTCAGTTTTATTTATTCGAATTTGTGTGAGCTTGTAATGGTTTTAGTTATGAAAAAATTGAAGTTTTCTGTAATATGTTACATTTTCATGGATTGAAATCGACAAATTTTAATGAATATGGTTTGTCGCATATTGACATGAATTTGTTTTTGTATATCCTGATACAAAATTCAAATTTATAGGATTAATTCAATTTAAAAGTCCGCATTATATGTTATTCAGAGTCGACATAAATGAGTGAAGGACACTTAAATTCAAAGTTACTGAATCCAACAAATTATAAAACACGGTGAAAACTAGGAAAAATTCACTAAACAAGTAAAACCTACCAAGACCACAGCTGCAAAAACACCACAAGCAACACAAAGACACAAGTTAAAGTTGAAAACTAAGCATCGCCTGCTCTGGAATCAGTAATGACCACAACAGAGATTGGTTTGGAGCTGCCTTCGCCGTCTCCATATTTATTTCTCGACGATATCACATCTAGAAACAAATCATACAGCTGCAGCAGCGGGCTCTGGCCAACCATCAAATCCGTCATATACTCATCTCCACATGCTGGTATTATACAAGAGAAAAACTCTTTCATCTCAGCCTTCATTTGACAGTGGTCTTAACGTACGCTGTTGTACATGATTTTCAGTTAATGCGGTGATGCAGGAACCTTTGGCGACATGAATAGACCCTTGCAGCTTGGGGAAGGGGTTTTGACAACTTTCTTTCCCTTACAATTATCAGGGCTACTTGAAGCGGCACTTTTCTTGGCGGAGCTCGGAGAAGGGGTTTTCGCAACTTTGTTCGGCTTACAATTATTAGGTCTAGTTGAAGAGACTCTTTTCTTGGTAGAGCTCAGGGAAGGGATTTTCGCAGCTTTCTTCGGCTTACAATTTGTAGGGCTATTTGTAGTGGCTATTTGCATTGTTGGAGTGTTTTTGGTGATTTTATTACCAGTAGCCATTGGAAAGGTGAAGATATGAGATGTGTAATGATGAAATATATATAATGCAACAACTGAAGATTGTAGTCGAGGGTGATACTTGCATGTTCAGTTCACTTCCCGCTAGATTATTCATGTTCAACGGCTAATCTTCCACACAGTAATTATGGATTTTTACGTAATCGAAGAAAATATTAGTCATTATTATATCTTCACGGGTGTGTTGTCCATGTTCCCAAAACCGCCACACGCCACCCAATTGTTCAAAAGGTGAGGGACGCAAAAATAATCTATAGTATATAGTTAAGTATTGTAATAGTATACCAAAGATATAATAGTATAATTCTATATAACATTGTTTAATATACTATATGATCGTTGATATAATAGTATAATTTCATATAATATTGTTAAACTTGATCAATGATATAATATTACAATTGTATATTATAGTGTTTAATATGATCAATGATATAGTATTATAATTGTATATAATAGTGTTTAATTAATTTGATCAATGGTATAATAGTATAATTATATATAATATTATTTAATTTCATCGATGATATAATATTATAATTGTATATAATAGTGTTTAATATGACCAATGATATAATATTATAATTGTATATAACATTGTTTAATATGATAATAATATAATATTATAATTGTATATAATATAGTTTAATATAATCATTGATATAATAGTAGTATTATATATAAGATTGTTTAATATGATCAATGATATAATAGTATAATTGTCTATAACATTGTATAATAAGATCAATAATATAATAGCATAATTGTATATAACATTGTATAATATGATCAATGATATAATAGTACAAGTGTATATAATTGTATATATTTAGAAAAGTTAATCCTAAAAAATTGATTATACGTCTTCTTATGTAGTTTAACTTTTTTCGATAATAATTCATTCAAACTGATATTATCTTTTCAATAGGGTCATTTTTTATCTTGCTTGAAAAAAATATATTTAAAAGATACTTGTATTGATTTGTGTATTACTAATTATAAGATAAGATTGTCGAATGACTAAATTCTACAACCTCTTAACAAAATGATTCTTTATACATAAAATATTTTTTGTTTAGTTTTTTTTTTTTGACAAAGAAACATACATGAACTTTTCGTTTTAGACATACAGAAATTGTACTAATTATTACATCTCTTAAAAAAATTTCAGAACACCATGTCAACTCCACCGAATCGATCCACTGTGCTACAATTCTACATGATCTTCAAGCACCATCTTTATGAAGAAAATATGGTTGGTGTCTTAATGTTTAATATCTTTCACTTTCAGTTACACGATGCTAATAATTTTCATCAATTGTATCTGTTTTTCACTTCCAACAGCCAGTAAATAATATCTTTGTCGACACCTTTGTGGTCCCCTTCCTATGACATGCAAGCTTGAAATATCACCAAAAAAGTCATGGGAGGTAGGAATCATGAAGCTGACTATCAAATACTACATGGATAAAGGATGGAAAGAATTCTGGAAAAAGAATTATGTAGATGAATATGATCTCCTCATATTCTCCTACGTTCTCCTATCATGCTTCTCAGTAAAGATCTATGCCCCAAATGGCATCATAAAAAATATGCCAAAAACTGAAGGTATATAATAAGATAAATATACTTGTATTTCATGATTTTGAAATATCTGTATATTTGACGTCGACTATGTTTTGCAGAAAATTGTGAGGGTAAAGAAGAAGCTTCCTCTTCAAAGGCAAAACCAGATAGTGTCAGGCCCCGAAAAAGGTCGTGAATCCGAGTTTCTACTATGTCATAATGAAGACTAACCACAAATTTATGGTAAACACAATCTAAGATGCACTTCGTATTTCACATTTAATTCACAGAGTCATGCAAAATGAGAAACAATTCAAATAGCAAATAATGAAATGCAAAATTGTATAATCTATAGAGTATACCGATGAGGTTCTAGAAAGAACATGTAGTTGTCAAATCAGCCTCTGAAGTCATTGTGTCTGTAGGCAATATATCGTGGATACTCGGGCTAAGAAACGAAGGCGACAAAATCTTGATCGCAAGGGAATGACGAAAATTCTACAATGAAAACTGTCTCAAAGAGAGAATATCTTGCTGTTTCAAGCTCATCAACAACAAAATGATCAGTTTCGAAGTCACCTTCAACCCCTAAAGTATTGTAAGGGCGCTCTTATTATTTTTGTATATATTTCAAGTTATAATTGCACTTATCCATTAATGAAACGTTCAAATGTCACAGGTTTGATTCCAACAAACGTTTTGTAAAAGACCATCGTCGGCCAGTAGATTAATTTTGTCAATAAACTACTATATGTTTATCTTGATAATGTTTTATGAACTGTGTTTTATGGTAAGACAGGAGAATATGAAGTTTTGTATATTTTGATGCATATGGACTAATTTGCACTCCCGATGAAATTATATTTCAATCTTAATTTGTTAACTATTTTAGAATTCATGTGCAAAGATAGAAGGATATTTATAGACAAAAATATAGGAAATTCCCACTTTAATTTTCAATTAAAGAATTGTCTCGTAATGCGATAAATATTTCTTCTGAGAAACTTTTTAGAGAGACACAAAAGCTTAGTGCCCAAGATGTATAAATGCTACACGCAACACACAAGCTACAACTTCAAAAGTGTGTAGATAATAGTTACATTTTTCATTAAATAATGATGTTTCAAAGAAATTATATGTATAATCACGCGAATCACCTGATATATATTTCAATCAGTTGAAAACACAGTTCTTGTCCAATGTAATGTAATCAAATCGTACATTGTTATTTTATCTCTTCTAAGTTTAGCTTATTCTAGATTATCTTATGCTTGTATAACTTAGAAATTTTAAGTTTTTAATTATGCATATATATGGACTTGCATAAAAAATGAAAATAGCGTAAAATTTGGCTAAGTAAAATATGGTGTTGTTGTTTTTATATCTTGAGTTTTGCATGCAAATAGATGCATTAAATTTATGAGAAAGGGAGAGAGCTGCAAATAATTCCTTATGCCTATGTTTAAGTTCCTAGGTGTTGCATTTGTTCAAGCAACAATATTTTATTGCTTAAAGATATAAGAATTAATTCCATTTCCACTAAGTTATATTTTATTCCTAAAATTTATTATAATTAGGCATATTATGGCCATTTAGCATCACCATATTTAATAAGTGATTGCATAATGAACTCCACTTTTGATTATGTAAAATAAGAGCTTAGACTACATTTATCGACAATTGCTCATTTGAGTGGTAGAAGACGATTTTTTTTATGGAACGATAGTAATTATAAGATATCAACCGAAGACACATCCATCTCTCTTCAATTTTCATTTACCACATGCAATTACTCTATTGTTGTAATAAAAACTTATAAATAAAATTTAGGTTGAGTTGGACTATGTGAAAGAGAGATACATAAATGTTTTTTATTAAAGGAAACGATAAATGTATATAATTGTACATATATAATATCTTAAATTAAATTGAATTGATTTTATTACTAATTATATTATTTTTTATTAAATTATCACTATTATATTTTCAAAGATATGATTGAAAAATTGATTTGATAGATCCTTCAATCAAAGCCACAAAATTGATTTGGAGATAAATATATACATATCCAATGAAAAAATTAATCTTTTTCTAAATCTGTAGATATCTAATTTTGAAAATGTAATTTTTTCTTAAATTATTACAGAAATGTAAATATCTAATATATTAATTTATTTTAAATTAATTAATATTTATAAAATGATTTAAATATAAAATATCTAAAAAATCTATTATATATATACAATTTATGTACATTTATCACTACTCTTTTATTAATACATTGGATTGGATTGTGTTGATGATAAATATAATCAGATTCTAAAATTTGAAAAGGATCTCTGTATTCTATTTATTATTATTTTGAAGTCCCTGAAATTATAAATGATTGTTGAATATTCAAAAATCAAAAGGTTGAGCCGCATTTAGATTTCACATGCATATACAAACACATTTATTAGCTGGTGGTTTCAGCCGTGAGTCATAAATATGAACTATTCATATATATAATATATGCTTCTTGTTTCTTTAGTGACATGTAGTAACTATATATCTAAAATTAAGATAATCAATTTAGCCTATGTAATTGGTACATAGATATACATATCATTATAATTTGTTAAAATTGACGAAGCTACTGAACTATAAATTCTGATTTTACTGTATGCCAAAACCAGCAGCACCATAATCCATAATTGAATTTCCTACACAAATCTTCACTTAATTTACATAATTTATGAAGGTCCTTCTTTACTGTGAACTGTTCACATTGAATTTAATACACTATATATTAGGGTAAAACTGGATAATCAAAGTTATAACAAGTGTATCTGTAATACCAAGTTCAGTGGGACCGCATCAAGGGAAATGCTACCTCACTTTTACTAATTTCATCACTTTATAATTTAACAATTGTTTAATCATTATATAATCACAACTATTTTTACCAAAAACTAAGAAAGACGAAACAATATAGTAAAAGTCTAATGATGATTTATGATATTAGTTTTTTATATTTGGGATTTTATGCTCTAAAATGACAATCTGACAATTATAAGATACTTCATCAAGGGTCCATGGTCGCAGCATAAGCCTTGATAAATATTATTTTATGATTGAAATCTTTTTAGGATGTCTGAAAACAATATTATATTTGAATAATTACTAAAATATTTTTTATTATTTATGTAAGATAATTTGCAGTCAATTTAATTTTATACAAGTTAGATTACATTTCAGCTTTATCTTTTTCACTTACATAAAAATCGTCGAACAAGTCAAAATTCATCTGACGGATAAAAATCCGAATCTGAATTATATCAAACATATTCAAAATTACTATATGAATGATTATGAGTTTAAATTCAACATGTTAATTTCCATATAACCTTATATGATTAGTTATTCATAAAACTAACAATTACCACATTTATTTTATTTTAAATGTCATATGAAAATATGATCACAACCCATTACATTGCTGAAAATCAGCGTTTAAAGATGTAGCTCACTTCATATTAATTAGTCAATTTGCGTGCATTTTGTGATGTAATGTAAATTTTTTGATAGTATTATCTAAAATAAAATTATGCAATTAAATCTTGAAAATGATTAAAAGTATAATTACTGTGCTATTAAACCATAACAATTACGTATAAAATATGATTTCAATTGGAACACGAGATTATCCAGGTAAGGGTATATCAGTAAATTTCCCATACACCAACCACAGAAGGCCACGTGGCAAGTTACTGCGATGCAAAACATTAAAAACAGCAATGCGGCAGTTGCAGAGCCGTAATGGGTTGGGGGGAAGTCGCCTTCCACTTTCGTCTGACATTCCACCTCTGCCACTTTCTCTCCTCGAATTCCCATTTCTACCCTTCTTGTTCTTACTAATGCCGCTTCTGTCCCTCCTCTCTCATCGCCGAAATTTTCTATATACACACGGCAGACCCACTCTTGAAAAACCCATCAGAAAGACATGAATTTTTCTACTTCTTATCTTCTCTCTCTCTAACTTTCATCTCTCACACAGAGACGCAAAGTCTCTTCTCCTTTCACATGGGTTTTTGCTAAAGGTATGACCTTTATCGTCTATTATGTTTTGGGTGTTGTAACATTTGCTCTGTTTCTTGATATTTTGTTTTCAGTTTATGGCAATTTTTTAATGCCTTAATCTGTTACCATGTGCTTTAGAGTACTAAATTAAAAGAGTTCTGCTTCGACTGTGGAGTACATATGCTCGTTCGTAGTTTGTTACTGCTTTTCTCGTTAATGGGTTCCTCATTTCTGATTTTGGAGTTTGAGTTGATCAGTTAAGATCTGTTGGAAGTATGCTGCTGAACATGTTTGCTTGTCTGATTCGCAAGAAATTTATTGTACACGTGTTGTGAATTCATGTTTTTTCGATCTATTTGTTTGTTTCAGTTTGATGATTGTGTTTGGTGACTATAGAGAATCTTGAGTTCTATAATCTGAACTTGTTCTTGGGCTGTCTAAATTTTGCAGGAGGTGACCGATTGTGTTTATAGAGATTATTCTCTATTTTTTATTTTTCATCTTTATTTTTTTCTTCTTATAATGCCCGGAATTGTGATGGATGGGATTCATGAAGATGGGAATCATGAGATAGTGAATGAGGATGGAGATTCTAATTCTTGTAAAGAAAATTCAGCGGTGAATAACATTCCTGCCGCCGGCCAGACCCCAGAAGCTCCAAAAAATGGGGATGGCGGTGAAAATTCCGAAGGGGGGGCCGAGACCTCCATTGACCAGCTCTATGAAAATGTGTGTGAGATGCAGAGTTCTGATCAATCGCCATCCAGGCATAGTTTTGGATCTGATGGCGATGAGTCACGGATTGATTCTGAGCTGCGGCATCTTGTGGGAGGAGAGATGAGGGAGGTGGAGATAATTGAGCAGGATGAAGAGTTGCAGAGGCCGGATAATGGTGATTCTGGTTCGAAGAAAGGTAGTTCAGTGGAGAATTCTCAATCTGTGGATGCAGTTACCTCTACTGCACAGTCAAACAAAGCTTCTCACTTGCAGTTAGAATCTGAATTTTCCGGAATATCAACTTCAAGTCCAAAGAGCAAAAGTCCAGCAAAACCGCCTATTGATAGGCGTAGTGAGAAGAGTTCTAAGAAAACGTCACCGGGTGGTTTGTTGAAGAAACACAGGAACTCTGCTGCTGGGAGTGTGAAGCTGCAGAAAGGAACTGAGGATTTATCTGAGGCAGGATTGGAAAATCCTGATCTTGGGCCGTTTCTTCTGAAGCAAGCTAGGGATTTGATGTCGTCTGGGGATAATGCTCGGAAGGCTCTTGATTTAGCTCAGCGGGCTGCTAAGTCATTTGAGAAATGTGCTGATGGAAAACCAAGTTTGGATGTGGTCATGTGTTTACATGTAACAGCAGCCATACACTGTAGCTTGGGCCAGTATGGAGATGCTATTCCGGTATTGGAGCATTCGATTGAGATTCCTGTGGTTGATGAAGGGCAAGATCATGCCCTTGCTAAATTTGCTGGTTATATGCAGTTGGGAGATACTTATGCTATGTTGGGCCAGCT
>JAYDZE010553765.1:0-13272 GCA_034509125.1 Monilaria moniliformis | reverse complement strand
ATAATAATAATAATAATAATAATTATTATTATTATTATTATTATTATTATTATTATTATTATTATTATTATTATATCAATGTCAAGTCTCATATAGAATTCATAAATATTTTTTATTAGAAAAGTCAAATATAAAATAATAAAAAAGTGGATAAAAATATATCCAATATAAATGTTTCCTAATCTAATGAATGTACATATGAGCGGGACATATAGAATACACGAAAATTATGTAATATCTCCAATCCAACGTTATTATTTTTTATGAAATTCATCAATTTTTCACTCATCTTGTGGACTATTAATTAATTCAGCTTAATTTAAATTTCGTTTTCTCACAGCGAAAAATGATTCGCATTCATTTTTATGTTTTTTTTATTTTCTTCATTGTAGATTATTAGTCATTGCTTATTCTTAGATCGAATAATTTCAGCTTTGTAGTTTTACACTTTATAGAGAGGAAATAAAAAAAATATGTTTGAAATATAAAATATTAAATAGCATAGTCAATTATAAGAACTAAATATGATATAATAAATGCGATATAGGAATTGGAATGTTGATTGCATATAATTTCACAATGAGTGATGTTATCTTAAAAGTTAGATGTAGTCTTTTCAGATGACACGTCATTCGAACAATAGTATTTTCCATTTAAATCATATACTATCTACACTATCTTCACAACTGGAATATGAGAGTCATCATTTTCATATTTGACTTATGAGGATCCAAATCTGGTCATTTAAGCTCTGGATTAGATAACGCTCAGAAGTTGAGATGATGTTAAGAAGTCAGAGTTGCTCTATCAAACTCTAGGCAAGATGATGCTTAGAACACAGTTCTGGTCTTTCAAGCTCAAGACGAGATGATACTCACAAGTCTGGTCTCAATCTACAGACGAGATGCTGCTCAAAAGTCAATTCTGATATTTCCACCTCGAGATGAGATGTGCTCAAAAGTCGGTTTTGGTCTTTCAACCTCCAAATAGTGATGCTCATAAGTCTGACAATTAGAAGTCATATATAGTATTTCAAGTTATAGATTGGATGATGCTCATAAATTGATGTTCAAAAGTCAGATATAGTCTTTCAATTAAGCTCCAAATGATGATCTGGTCTTAAAAGATCCAGATGAGCTAATGCCAGATTTATTTGTATCTGTCAATTTAAAAATGTACAAATTAAGAAATCTTTTCTATATATGATAAACAACAATTGTGGCAGATAAATCTTCCATCATATCCTACGTTAATTTTACATGAACATGTAATTAAACAAATACTTGAGATTAATATGATTAATTTAAATTGTGGAATTATACCACCAATTTAATTTGGTCAAATGAAAGAAATAATGTGCATAAAATTATTTCATATAATATAATCATAAAATAATGTAAATTGATTATAAATCATAATGTAAATTGGTATTACATCGAATTTCGACTAAGTATACGCTGGGGTATAAATAATTCATGCAACAATAGTTACTATTAGTCTATAGAATCTTCTTCGTTTTGCCTTTAAAGTTCAAACATCATTAATTCATTAATGCGTGAAATTTATGGGCTAAATATTTTGTTTTGACTTTTAAGGTAAATCCAATGCGGCCCACTATGATTGCGGCCCTCTGAGCCCAATAGATAAAAATTCTCATACATTTTCTCTCTTGAACCATTTATCCGCTTTCAGTATTGGAGCTCAGAGTAAACAATTTCTCGGATTTTCACTGCAATTCTCAGTCAATATTCTGTAAACCGACATCAATTGTTTCAAGTTTTTTTTAGTGACGCGCAAATTCGGCTGAAGAAAGCTGAAAAGAATGAAATGGCGTTAGTGCTGATATTGGGGATTGGGAGGGCATTCAGGAAGAAGCGAGCGTCGTCGTTCGATATTCTGATGTCGAAGAGGAGCCCTAAAGGCTATTACGAGGGCAAAAATTGCAAGCCCACCGGTTTCAACACTAGAAAATGTGCTTTCTTTTCGTGATCAAATGTCAGCCACCACTTTAGCAAAATTGCTTGTTGAGAATCTCTTAACTTGTCTAGCTTAATTTAGAGTTTGAAGGTGTTGGTATTGGCACTTTCAGCTATTTTTGCTGCTCTTGCCTCTGTATGTCTGTAGCGAATGATATTGTTTGGTAGATACATGCACTAGCATTTTGTGTGTTTGTATGTGTGTAATTGTGTGCAAATGGATGATGATACTGCTTTTGAAGGGGGGGAAGGTAGCCAAGTTGTACTATAAATGCTATGTTTGGTGTTTATATTGTGTATCGTTTGGACAGAATGGTCACCTATTACAGCTTCTTGTTTGTCTATGATTAGTGAAGGAGAACATTTTCTGTGGGTTGACTAGAAAATCTTTCTTTGGTGGCGTAGTCTATGATATAACTGTTTGGAGATTATTCCTGTTGTGTTTCTGAAGAAGTTTGGAGAATAACTGTTACACTAATTTCAAATATTGTGCACTACTTTTTGTAGTTTAAAATCTAGGGAACCAACCAAGAGTGCTGTCAATTCTATATGTTTTTTATTTATTTTGAGTAACAATGTTGTGTTTATAAGTAAAGTTGAGATGAAAAGCTAAAGACACTGACTAAAAAGGATATTATGTGCAGGTGGTTATGTGGTCGTTCCTAAAATTTGCCAAATTACGTGGTGCCAGATTTGACTGGATTCAAGGTAAAGAAGTCAATTTATGTCCACAAGGTTTATCCAAGATATAAAAATAGTATGGTTGCCACTGACCGTGCATGCTATTCCTCTATATCTGCTGAAACAGATAGACTTTAGTATATTGCACTCTTAACCCTTAAAGTTTAAGTATTATGAATGCAATATGCCACCATAGTTATTAGCCTAATTTGGGGAAACGGTAATGGTAAGTTGTAATTGTATGAGCTGACCATAATTGACGGGGAAATATAAGGGCTTCTAATGTTTATTTTTAGCACCCACTCTTTTCCCTTCTGTGTCTTGCTTGCCTTCTTAGTTCATCTGTAGCAAAAACTCCATGCGTTCCACTGCCACATGTAAATTCACTGAATAGAGTTTTTTGTATCTGGATTTTTTTGGTTGATGTAGATTAATCTAGGTGATTGTGAAGTTAAGACAAATTCATCTAGTGATTAGTTGCAAAAGTGTGTACTTTAATTCTGTATCAGGAAATGATAGTTTTTTACTAGATAAATAAATAGATTCTGTCGTTATGAACCAGCTAGCCTATCAATAATATTTTGTTTCCCAGGACCAATACACCATTAATTAGTATATGGTAAAAGCGGGGTCGATCCCACGATGAATGAGAATTTTGTTGCGTGTTTCCTACAACTAAGAGGGGTTTGGCGATGCCGCCACACCTTATGGCATTACAATGGATGGAGTGCAGAAAATAATAGTAACTAAAGAAGTGGGAAACGAATTAAAAGGTCAAACTGAACTTAACAAAATAAGTAACAAATTAACAGAAGCAAACTGGACAGCTCGAACGTCTCAGAATCGTGACCACTGCTACCATTAATCAGCAAATTCGAGATGGAAATTTGTTTTTCCTAATCAACACTTCAAATCAACAATTTAATGAAATACAGTAACTGAGCTTTAAAAAATCGACAACTAATGAAACAGGGCTAAAACAAAAATCACAACACGCTAGAAAAAGGAAAATAAACTAAAGCTTTTGCAGGCATAGAATGCAAGTAGTTCAGACCTTAACTAGAAAATAAAGGAAGACAAGATGCAATTTGGGCAGCAGACGTGAATACAGAGGAAACAACAAACAGATCTACTACAACTAAAGGCATCCTTCGAAATTTCAACCCAAGACTAAAAAGAAAACTGAATCCAACAAATGACAAACTTATACTCTTCAACTAGGATCTAAAATATGCAGCCATTTTTGCGTTAATGAAGGTGATGAAAACTTAGCTAACTTGAAACTGAAAATGCCTTTAAATGAGATTCAAAACAACAAGAAAACTGTAAATGAAATGGAAATGGACAAAACCAAACTGATTTATAAAGAAATTACTCTTAAACTAAACGATGAACTGAGTAGCCAAGATTTAAAGTACTTACACAAACTAGATCTGAAACTTAATAACCAAACACAACAACTACACTTCATTGCATAAACATAAAATAGATCAGATCCACATAGTTTTCGACACAAAGCATCAAACAAAATAGATCACAAGTTTGAAGGATATGGCAAGCTAAAAGAGAAGTTTAAAACACAAAGCAATGCAATGGTATCAAGCTCCAAAATGAGCAACTAAACAGCTGGTATCTTCCTCTGTCCTATCCCATCGTGGCAGAGGGATTGTTCTTCCCAAAAACTAGTTTTAAGTAAAAGTGTGCATAAGAGAAAAGAGTGAGTGGAGTGTGATTGATGATTGATTCACCCCTCCCCTTTTCTCTTCCTTTCTTTCTCATTTTCATATTGCGGCTCTCTCTTTACTATCCAAGTTAGGTTTTCATTTTTGATCTCTTCTGGTGGACATCTTTGCCCCTCCTCGCAGCTGGGAATGCCACCTTGCTAACTACCAGAAAGTGACAGTTTGTCTGTAGTGCAGCTCCAGGAGTGACCTTCAAACTGGTCAGTTTGATGCGACTTGATTTCTGCCCCTTTTCGCCTTCTTTATATGCATTTTCCATCCTTTCTTTTGCACTTGTACATCCACTTCTCCCTTCTGCCAATTCCCTGCAATAATCACCTTTAAGTGTAGATTTCATCCAATTTTAACACAATTTAACCCTTAAATCCTAGTAACATTCTAGACCTATCAAACCTCGTCACATTTGGGTCATGCTTGCCCCCAAGCATGTGGTAGAGCGAAACTCAAGAAAATTAGATTGCTGCTAGGAATCCCTTCTCAAGACTCAATAGACTCAAGACACTAAAAAGAAAACTAAAGACAACAGACAAAGACACAAACTTCATTTATGTTGGTTAAAGTCCTAGGGGTCCTAAGTTTTAGCAAGAAACTCAAGCTATGCATTTGCAAAATTAAGAACAATACTTGTTGTCATAACCGAACATGCTACTGCATTCCAGGAATTTTCAATGAATAGGTACTGACATCAAACTTCAAGAATATACAACAATTTGTTCTTTTGCATTTTCTCTTTTTTTTCCATCTTCATTCTTCATTTTCTTCATAACCACAAGCAATGGCTCTGATTTTACCATTTAAGATGAGCATGCTTGATTTCAACAAATTCAAATATGCATAGCATGTAGAAAAAAGTAAGTTCAACATTGAGGCTTAAGCTTAGAATTTCTAACTTCACAAAGAATGGGTCTTAAGATTCAAAGTGGCTTACTAAGGACAAAGAAATTTGGTAGGATTTTGAATCCTATTGCCATCTATCATTCATAGCTTATAACTATTTCATACCACAATTTATGCAAACACACGAACACTCAGAAAGAATACAATCGAAAGTATTCTACTTTAGGCACAAATTCTACATTTAGTGGTTAAACCTTTTGATTCAAAGTTGACATCCATCATACTCATTTCATGTAACAAAAACCAAAATTAATTCAAGAAAATGTTCATTAAATAACTGCATGCATTACTGAGTTCAAAGTATAAGAGAAAACAAAGAGCAGCTTATTGATAACAGCTTGACAACAATATGAGAAGGGAGAGGGATCACCGGGCTCGCCTATGGCAGCGGGAAGCAGTTCTTGAAGATTCATGGATGGATTCAGGTACAACTTCAGCAGTGTGGGGCGGGAAGGGTCAGGAGACGCACCATCAGGGTGGATGTAGGTTGTGCTGCGTCAAGAGAAGCGGGCTGCCCAGCTTCAAGGTGCAGAGGACGAATTTGAGGCAGCTCCCAGACCTGAGTCATGAAATCCACCAGGCCCATCCTAAAACCCTCCAATGTCTTCTTGACACCAGCAACTTCCTACGCAAGGGCAGTGATCCTATTATCCATCGTATTGTTGGAACTTGGTCCTGCAGTCAAAGAGACAGCCGGCAAAGAAGAAAGAGATTCCCCCAGTGTGTAAAACCGGGGTATTCCATCCGGGGAATGCAATATACCCGCGTTACGAAGGAAGGTCAGATCAAAGTGGCCAGGGGCCATACAAGATAGCAAATGGGGCAAACTAGAAGCATATATGATATCGACATTTCTTTCCACAAACGCACCCAACAAGTGGCATAAAGTTAAATTTCGAGCAGTGTGAGAACTAATGAGCTTAAATTGATACGATATCCAAAATCCTAAATTCACTTATACCCCCTCATGCATACACCAGACAAGATAGAGTTCATCCAATGAGACATAAGATAAGGATGTTGTTTGTCCTAGCAAATTTAAGCCTATATAAACTTGACACATTCGAAAAATAGGATCAGAGAAATGGAATACGCGTGCCTGTGTGGCATGGAAATGTGCAGATTGTTCGTGAGTTAAAGTGTTCCATGCAATTTTCTCATCAAAAGGAAAGTGTTTGCCAAAAATACCACAAGCCAGATTTTGAAATTCACACTCGCGCTTCATCAACAGACACAATACCGAGCCGAATGCTTCATTCTGTAAGGCTAAAATGATAATCAGCACCAAACATCCTGAATCTAATTGAAGGGTCATCCAAATTAGTTGACACAGCAAAATCAAACGAAGTGACAAATTCATTTGTGAGAATACAAGGCACATCAACTCTAGGAATGTTTAACAACCAACTAAAACCTATGTTATCAAAGAATTCTAGAAACTGATCCAAAGCATTCAACGATCAAGAGAGGGATTATGCAATACCTGATCGGACTTATAGTCTTTATCTCTGCTTAGCCTCAGTGTAAGCTTCTCCTGCAGCTTACGGTCCTCAAACCGGAGTATCTCATCAAGCAAGTGAGCATCCAATTCCACGTGAAATCACGGGGATGCCATTCAGGAACCAAAATCCGCTGACTCCACCAAGGAAGTGGAAGAATCAGACACGTCGGTGTCAATGTGAAAACTGGAGGAGGAAGAAGACTTTGTGTCTGCTGTGGCGAGGAAAGAAGCAATCTTTTGGCGGCGGCTTTTGGGTTCCTCCATTGAAGCTTTCCCTTTCCTTTTCTTGTTAGTCTTGGCCAAGGAATTTTCAATCCCTGTTTCGGCTAGAGAAGCAGGACAGGCAGTTGAGCGGTGGCTAGGAGAGTCAGGTTGTTGTTGAGCAGTCGAAAGGATTGGAGAAACCTCTGCATTGGGCGAATATCCAATGTCCCACCCCACATTAAGAACGGTTTGGGGTGGTGTAAGCACTAGTGGGGGCACATCGGGCTCGTCCACAAAATGATGAACTGTGGTTGTCATCAGCGGTACTGCAATCTGTGGATCTGGGCTGTCGAACTGCGGAGCGGCATTGGCACGAACGTCTTCGGTGCCAGAATGTTGTGCCGAAGCTTCCCCTTTGCTTCTCGTCGTGGGAGGCGAGCTAGTTCTAGCAGATGTCGAAACTGCCTTCTCTGTTCTCCTTAAGGCAAGTGCGGCGCGGGCCACGGTAAGGGCTCCATCAGAAAGGCTGCGGCCCGCGCCGCACTTGCCTTAAGGAAAATTCCTCGGCCAAGGCTGACAAGAAAATGAATGGGAAAGCTCCAATGGAGGAATCCCAAAGCCGCTGCCAAAAGATTGCTTCTTTCCTCGCCACAGCAGACACAAAGTCCTTTTCCTCCTCCAGTTTTCACATTGACACCGACGTGTCTGATTCCACTTCCTTGGTAGTGTTAGCGAATTTTGGTTCCCGGTTAGCATTCCCGCGATTTCACGTGGAATTGGAGGCTCACTTGCTTGATGAGATGCTCCGGTAAGCTGCAAGAGAAGCTTACACTAAGGCTGAGCAGAGGCAAGGACTATAAGTCCGATCAGGTATTGCATAATCCCTCTCTTGATCGGTTGAATGCTTTTGATCAGTTTCAAGAATTCTTTAGGTTTTAGTTGGTTGTTAAACATTCCTAGAGTTGATGTGCATTGTATTCTCGCAAATGAATTTTTCACTTCGTTTGTTGTGACAACTAATTTGGATGACCCTTCAATTAGATTCACAATGTTTGGTGCTGATTATTGTTTTAGCCTTACCGAATGAAGCATTCGGCTCGGTATTGTGTCTGTTGATGAAGCGCGAGTGTGAATTTCAAAATCTGGCTTGTGGTATTTTTGGCAAACACTTTCCTTTTGATGAGAAAATTGCATGGAACACTTTAACTCACGAACAATCTGCAACTTTCCATGCCACACAGGCACGAGCATTCCATTTCTCTGATCCTATTTTGCGAATGTGTCAAGTTTATCTAGGCTTAAATTTGTTAGGACAAACAACATGCTTCTCTCGTGTCTCGTTGGCTGAACTCTATCTTGTCTGGTATATGCATGAAGGGGTTAAAGTGAATTTAGAATTTTGGATAGCATATCAATTTAAGCTCATTAGTTCTCACACTGCTTGAAATTTAACTTTGTGTCACTTGTTGGGTGCGTTCGTGGAAAGAAATGTCGATATCATATATGCTCCTAGTTTGCTCCCTTTGCTATCTTGTATGGCCCCTGGCCGCTTTGATATGACCTTCCTTCGTAGCACGGGTATAGTGCATTCCCCGGATGGAGTACCACGGTTTTACAAACCAGGGGAATCTCTTTCTTCTTTGCCGGCTGCCTCTTTGACTGCAAGACCAAGCTCCAACAATACGATAGACAATAGGATCACTGCCCCTGCGTAGGAAGTTGCTGGTGTCAAGAAGACATTGGAGGGTTTTAGGATGGGCCTGGTGGATTTCATGACTCAGGTTTAGGAGCTGGCTAACCTTCGGCCTCTGCAACCTGATGTTGGGCAGCATGTTTTCCCTGACGCA
Source organism: Monilaria moniliformis (assembly GCA_034509125.1). Lineage (NCBI taxonomy): Eukaryota > Viridiplantae > Streptophyta > Magnoliopsida > Caryophyllales > Aizoaceae > Monilaria > Monilaria moniliformis. The sequence goes on along the minus strand of JAYDZE010553765.1, from coordinate 4,424 downwards.
GCCCAACCTACATCCACTGCAGCTAATGAACATGCATCCCCTGATGGTACGTCTCCTGACCCTGCCCAGCCCCACACGGCTGAAGTTGTACCTGAATCCATCCATGAATCTTCAAGAACTGCTTCCCACCGCTGTAGGCGAGCCCAGTGATCCATTTCCCTTCCCATATTTTGTGTTTTTAATTCCGTGTGCGTTTTTTAGTCTGATTTGTCCTTTTTAACTTCCTTACTTTTGAACCCACTTGCTTGAGGACAAGCAAGGTTTAAATGTGATGAGGTTTGTGTGTTTTTGTCTTGTGTTGTTGTTGTCAAGCTATTATCAATAAGCTGCTCTTTGTTTTTTCTTTTACTTTGAACTCGATAATGCATGCAGTTATTTAATGAACATTTCCCTAAATTAATTTTGGTTTTTGTTACATGAAATGAGTATGATGGATGTCAATTTTGAATCAAAATGTTTAACCACTAAATGTAGAATTTGTGCCCAAAGTAGAACACTTTCTATTGTATTCTTTTTTAGTGTTCGTGTGTTTGCATAAAGTTTGGTATAAAATAGTCATAAGCAATGAATGATATAGGGCAATAGGACATCCAATTTGTGCCTTAATTTTTTCAAAATCTTACCTAATATCTTTGACTTTAGTAAGCCACTTTGAAGCTTAAGACCCATTATTTGTGCAGTCAGAAATTCTAAGCTTAAGCCTCAATATTGAACTTACTTTTTGCCTCATACTATGTAGGGGTGGGTCGGTACGGTAACCGTAGCGAAACTGCCATACCGTATACCGTACCGTAAATGCCGGTATGAGTTAATATCATACTGTTACCTTACCGAATTTTTCGGTATACCGAATTCCGGTATACCAAAATTCGGTATGCAGAATTTCCAATACCGTTACCGTACCGTATTTTCGGTATGCCATACCGAAGTCCGGTATACCGTGAATTACGGCATACCGTCATTACCGGAATACCGTTTCATACCAAAATTATATAATACTATAAATATATTTAATATATATATATATATATATATACCGTATATGGTAAGAGAATACGGTATATACCATACTTTTCGGTATATACCGTAAAATACGATATATACCGAATTTTCGGTATATCGCGGTATACCGCGGTATACTAAAATTCATATCGTTACCGTACCATAACCTTCTGGTACGATATCATAACTTACCGAAATTTACGGTATACAGAAATTTCGGTATTTTCGGTATTTTTTCGGTACGATAAGTCCGGTATACAAATATTTCGATATTTTTCCCCACCCCTAATACTATGCATATTTGAATTTGTTGAAATCAAGCATGCTCATCTTAAATGATAAAAGCAGAGCCATTGCTTGTGGTTATGAAGAAAAGGAAGAATGAAGATGGAAAAAAAAAATGGAAAAGAACAAATTGGTGTATATTCTTGAAGTTTGATGTCAGTACCTATTCATTGAAAATTTCTGGAATGCAGTAGCATGTTCGGTTATGACAACAAGTGTTGTTCTTAATTTTGCTAATGCATTGTGCCCAAATTAAAAGACCCTCTTGAGTTGCAAAATGACCATTTAATACCACATTGATTGCATCATTTCTTTGTGAGAGAATGCACCTGCATAAGAGAGAATGAGTTGAGCGAATCTAGTGCATTTTGATTCAAACTTTGATTATCTTGACAATTGGATAACTTAAACTGAATTTTGAGGAGGAGGAAAGTGATTTGAATGACTGCATATATGCTGAGTTTGTTGATTTCTAGAAAAAAAACTTTGAGTTGGCTTATGTACAGTGTTTGACAGTGAGCTTTGTTGTGTCTTTGTCTGTTGTGTTTAGTTTTTTTTAGTGTCTTGAGTCTGTTGAGTCTTGAGAAGGGATTCCCAGCAGTAATCTAATTTTCTTTAGTTTCGCTCTACCACATGCTTGGGGGCAAGCATGACCCAAGTGTGAGGAGGTTTGGTAGGTCTAGAATTTTGCTAGGATTTAGGGGTTAAATTGTGTTAAAATTGGATGAAATCTACACTTAAAGGTGATTATTTCAGGGAATTGGGAGAAGGTGGATTTGGATGTACAAGTGCAAAAGAACTGATGGAAAATGCATACAAAGAAGGCAAAAAGGGGCAGAAATCAAGTCGCATCAAACTGGCCAGTTTGAAGGTCACTCTCGGAGCTGCATTACGGACAAACTATCACTTTCTGGTAGTTGGCAAGGTGGAATTCCTAGCTGCGAGCAGTGCCAAAGATGTCCATCCAGAAGAGATCAGAAAGGAAAACCTAGCTAGGATAGTGAGGAGAAAGCCGCAATATAAAAAGGAGAGAAAGGGGAGGAGGGGAATCAATAATCAATCACTCCACTCACTCTTTTCTCTCCTGCACACTCTCACTTAGAACTAGTTTTTGGGAAGAACAATCCCTGTGCCACGGTGGGATAGGGCAGAGGAAGATATCAGCTATTTAGTTGCTTATTTTGGAGCTTGATACGGTTGCATTACTTTGTGTTTTAAACTTCTCTTTTATTGAGGCTCCTAGGTCACACATAGCATGTTCAATCTGGACATTTCCAATTGTAATGTGCAGCGAGAACAATACCTGGATCAATACACTTCGATGGAAGCTTCTTTTGAATCGCGGCGGATACGTTCTCCCCGATCACTATTTTTCCATCTCCTCTTGACTTTCCAGCAATGAAATCCTTGACAAACTTGCTCAGGGGAGGAAGTTTCAGAGCTTGTAGTAACTAAGCACAAAACACAAAGCAATGCAACAGTATCAAGCTCCAAAATGAGCAACTAAATAGCTGGTATCTTCCTTTGCCCTATCCAATCGTGGTAGAGGGATTGTTCTTCCCAAAAACTAGTTCTAAGTGAGAGTGTGCATGAGAGAAAAGAGTGAGTGGAATTTGATTGACGATTGATTCCCCTCCCCCTCCCTTTTCTCTTCCTTTCTTTCACCTTTTTGTATTGCGACTCTCTCCTCACTATCCCAGCTTGGTTTTCCTTTCTAATCTCTTCTGGATGGACATCTTTCCCCCTCCTCGCAGTTGGGAATGTCACCTTGCCAACTACCAGAAAGTGACAGTTTGTCTGTAGTGTAGCTCCGGGAGTGACCTTCAAACTGGCCAGTTTTATGCGACTTGATTTCTACCCCTTTTTGCCTTCTTTGTATGCATTTTCCATCCTTTCTTTTGCACTTGTACATCCAAATCCATTTTCTCCCAATTCCCTGCAATAATCACCTTTAAGTGTTGATTTCATCCAATTTTAACACAATTTGACCCCTAAATCCTAGCAACATTCTAGACCTATCAGGAAATATGGAACAAATGACCTTTAGGGCACACATTAGGAAGCTATAGACATTCAACATAGAAATGGGTTCTGTTATAAGTTGTTTTGAAAGGTGTCAATGTGTAAAGTGGTGCATCCAATACGCTTGGAGCCTGAATCTTCTATAAGTCCCACGTTTTATTGCCCTTACACATGAAAAGGTAATAAATTACATGAAAATAGTATTGGTTAAATAAATTCTTGAAAATGTATAATGATTGATTCTCAGTTTATCCCTCTTGAGATCTCTCTTTCCTTAGTTCCATTTCCTTGTCCATTAGAAGAACGTTTTCAAACATTCCTCAAAATTCAAGAACTATATGAAAATTTGGATGGCTTTGCATGAAATTCAACTAGTTTGATGAAACCATATGCATAATTTGGAAGTGATGTCTTTTCAAAGAACTGATGCCTAGTTCAATTCTCCTTTTCTATCTCATTTTTTATTATTATTAGCGCATTAATTCAATGGCAAGGTATCAAATATTACTTTGAATAGATCTTATTTAGTAAAATACTTGTAAATTCTAAAGCAAATACTGTTCTAATGCTTAATCAATCCGTATATAGATCCAAATTCATCAGAATTCTCACCCACACTACTTCCCAACTAGTAATGAGTAATCAACAAGTCGTTTGTAAAAGCATCTCATGTACAGGAGTTACACGAAGTCTGAAATTGTTATGTTTCAATAAAAATAAAAATAATTTTTTTTATTATTGTTGGGTACTTCTTTCTTCTACTTCCAAAAGTATTACTCTAAAAGGTAATAGTTTTAGTGGTCGAAATGATATTTCTTTAATTAAAAATAGTACTTTTATTTCTCCAAATAAACTTTAGTCCGAGTCGATTTTATCATAAGGCAAGTTTTTACCTTAGTAAATTGTACTAGTTAGTGGGATGTTAGATTAGTCGAGATTAAATTAGTTCAATATTACTCAAAATTGAATTAGTATTATCTGTTGGAACATACAATTATGGTCCAACATAATACGTTTAATGATCGTATATTAAAATATTGTCTATAGAACGACCCGATTAAGTGATCAAATAAGTTTATATAATTATGAGGGTCGAACGATCATTTATAAAAGTA
>JAYDZE010553764.1:0-31801 GCA_034509125.1 Monilaria moniliformis | reverse complement strand
ATCGAGAAACGGAAAAGGAGATTTGAGAAACGGCGGCCGTGGCGGTGAGCAGCGCACAACCACCACTACCGCCGGGAGGGAGGGAGAGAGAGAGTTCCAACGGCAGAGAGAGAAGGTAGAGAGAGGGGCCAAATAAGAAAGAGAGAGAGAGAGAGAGAGAGAGAGAGAGTCGAAGGCAGAATAGAGAGTGAGAGGCATAGACGCCCAATCTTTACCAAACAGTAACGTATCGCACCAAAATGATGCGATTGGGAAACCTGCGCGGATGGAAGTAACGACGCCGTTTAAGGCGACTTTGGAGCGGGCTGAGATTATTAATCTTGGCCCGAGAAGCCCGAAATTAAAACATGTCTCTGCTACCAAACACACAACTTATCCTGTTGGGGCAGGATAAATTATTTTATCTGGGCCTTATCATCCTTACCAAATAGGGCCTTAATTTTTAACTTGTTTGGAATTAAAATTGAAGTGTCAACTAAAACTAAGTCTGTTTTGATTAGTATAAAAATAAAAATAAAAATCTCTCTTTCCACATCAGCTCTGAATTTGGAACAATCATTGGAGAAGGCAATCTCCAGGACAAAAATGTGTCAGTTGGACGCTGATCACGTCGAGTCGAGCAACGGTCGGAAATGCTTACCGTGAGTTCTCTTGGATATCTATCCCTCTCACCCCTGCGCACATTAGCCACGACCGCCGCTCAGAACAATGAAAAAATCTGATCATAAGAGGTGAGACGGGGACTAGCCTGATGTCGGTTCCACTTGGACCCGGACTGTGTTGCAGACATCCTCTCGCTCCCCCTCTACTTGAAGGTGGTAAATAACAGCGAGTCAAGAGAACGAGAGATGAACGATGGGGTGAGGTCGCCGGGAAGAAAGATAGTGTGGGCACTGAGCGATGGCGGCGGTGGTTGCTTGGTGTGTGTGTGCGTGTGTGAGAGAGAGAGAGAGTGAAAGAAGAGAGGAAAGGGCCTCAGATGGGAGAGGGGACGATGAGGTGGAAGAGATGCTTGGTTGGGTGGAACTTTTTAGTTTATTATTTTAAATTTTGTTTTTGCCATCTCATTTTAATCTGCCACCTCACCTCAGTTTTAATTTGAGAAATGAAAATTGCATTTCGTGATAGATTTTAAACAAAATAAAAGTTTATGTATTTTTTTAAATATTTTTAAAGTTATATTAAAAATCAAAATTCATCCAAAATTAATGTATTTATACGTAAATAGCTCTATTCTTTTATATGAAACAAAATGATATATACCCTTTTTAAAATTAGAACATAAGACAAAATGCACTCATTTTTAAATAAAGATTGGATTATTCATACCTCCCATTTTTCTCTTTATAATCTTCTATTATAAAATAATATAAATATATTTGAATTTACTATTTATCCACGTAGCCCTAAATTAAATTTCTAATAAAATAGTAACAACTTTCTCTAAAATAGCCCACGCATAATCCCTCCATAAATTAGAAGAAGAAACACTAAAGTTTTAAAACTGTGATAGTAGGGGTTAAAGAACTGTGGTCGCAAGATACCTAAAAAAGGCACCTAAAGACCACAGTTTTAAATTGTGGTCGTAGGCAAGAATAGACTGTTGTCTTAGATGCATACGACAACAGTTTTTAACATTTCTTGTAATTTATTTATAAAACAACTTCTTTTTTTCCAACTTCGAGCCCCTACTACAACAAATTTTCATTAAAATAATATAAAATATTTTGTATTTTATTTCAAACATGAGTTTAACAATCAAATTTCACAAAATGTTAATGTTCTTCAAGCACCAACTCTTCTCCAACTTAATATGTCATTTCTCCACTTTGCATCCAAACTATCATCATCATGCCTGCATTATTTCAAGTACACAAAAACAACCAAAAGAACCCATAAACTTATAATTATTTAGGGTAGGCTAATTACAGCACAATAAAATGTATACTCTCCTACGAGATAATCTATAATCAAGAAACTCCATCCTCTAAAATTGAGTAGCACAGTGGCAGATGTAGGGAGGTTGGGAAAGGGCGGCCGACCCCCCAGACAACTAATTTTCCATTAGGGTTGCTTAAAACCGTCATGGTCGCCCCTCCGTCCGGATGATCGGACCTGTATCAGAGAAGTGTGACCGCGTGAGAGTGAGAGAAAAGAATAAAAAAATGAACGTGTTATAGGAAGAAACGAAAGTTTTGAACGTATTGGAGATTATATTTAATTTTTTATTATTTTATTTGGCCCTTTCCATTTTTTGGTATTGAATCCGCTACTAGAGCAACATCAAATAGCATTTTTTATTATCAATTAAATAATATAAACGGTTAATTTATAATTTTTTTAAGGGATCCTACAAAAACCTCAAAATCAATACTTTTCACATTTTCTTTGCTTTCAATTATCATCTGCGTGAAGATCTGAAGCAGTCTTGACGATTCAGCTCCGAACTTCAAAATCTAGCTACATATATTATACATATACAATTAATAGCAGAAAATGCAAGCATAGAACTTAGCAAGTCAACTAGTTAACAGTCCACACCAAAACTGTATCAATTTTGAGAGTATACATACAAATGAATTTATTGAGGTCAGTGGCGGATTCAAGAGGGCCGGGAGGGGGCGACCGACCCTCCGACGGCTAACTTCCCCTTAGCATCATCAGAAAACCGATATGGTCGCCCCTCCCCCGATGATCGGATCTGTTTTTGTTGCGGCTCAGACCTTGAATAATTTTGCTTTTCTCTGGAAAAAATTAAGTTTGAAGAAATCGTATGTGCTAGAATCCGTCATTGTTGTGATTTGGAGGCTGAAGAAAACATCGTTCAAATATATGCTCTGAAGCAACTGAAGAAGACTTTTCAACTGTAGCTCTTGATAGACCACAATTTTTCACTTTACGACCACAATTTTAAGAGAAAATCAATGTCTTTTTAGTGTGGTTGTTTTGGATATTTGTTGTAGTGAAAACAATACAAGATCATGCATATGAGATTCAATGTTCCACTGTTATATCTCATTCATCTTGTCCTATCCATAAATTAATTATTTTAATAATATTTATTTAAAAACTTAAGTGAACCTCGGAATCCCATCCCAAGAATACAAGACTCTGAATTAACTTTTCATTAGAAGTGGCTTTCGTAACGTAAGGAAGAGAATCAGAGATTTATGCTCACACATACACACATACTATACTAATGGTGCAAAACGGTTGAACTCTTTACTTTATTTAAAGTTCAAATATGATTAGCAATCACAAACAGGTTGTGTTTTCTTGCAGCTGATAGCCCAACATTTTCAATCATGTTCAGATCTTCAGCCTTGACACCTTCTGGAAGTTTCCAGTCGAAATTGTAGAGCAATTGGGCTAAAGCCAACTCCACAGTAGTCAAACCAAACGTCATCCCGGGGCACATTCTTCTTCCAATTCCAAATGGCAAATATTGGAATTCACCACCTATAAAATCCAAATCTTGATTCTCGAATCTCTCAGGCTCAAATCTCTCTGGATCTTTCCAGTATCTCGGGTCTCTCTGCATCGCCCAATTATTTACCAGCACCTTTGCTCCAGCAGGTATGGTGTATCCATTGATCACGTTTTCCTCGACGCAGGCTCTAGGCAGCATCGGAACCGGAGGGTGTAGCCTCATAGTCTCTTTGATCACCAGTTTTAGATATTTCAGATCATAAACGACGTCGTCTTGTTCACAAGCTGTGGTAGCATTGTTTCCTTTCAAGGCTTGTCTTACTTCAACTTGTACCTTAGCCATCACTCTTGGGTTCCTCATTAATTCTACCATAGCCCAGTCAATAGCTATTGACGAGGTTTCAGTCCCCCCCGTGAAAATATCCTGCATATTATATAATAATCCATAATTAATAAAAATCCACTTCCATTAATATAGCCCCCGCCAGGAGCCGTTACAGGAAAATCAATATTTTCAAATATAAAAAGTAAAAATCAATTAAAAATTTATAAATTCGAGTAAAAAATAAAAATGCAAGACTTACATACAACACGGCCTTGATGTTGTGGTTGTTGATGGGAAACTGCAGCTGCTCTTCTTCCTTAACCCTAAGAAACACATCAACCAAATCCTCTCCCCCAAACTCTGAATTCCCCAATCTCCGGCTTCGATCTTCATTCTCCGACGCAATTTTCACCAGATTTTGCTTATGCCGATCGATAATATCATCGAGAATCACATCGAGCTTCCGCCGCATCGTCTTCAGCCGCAGCTTCGTCCATCTCAGCGCGCCGACGATCCTCAACGACGGGAACAGATCCGCGATCTCAAACCCTCCAGCCAATTCCAGCGTCTCCATCATCAGCTTAATCAACGTCTCGCTGTCCTTGCAGACGCCGCCAAACGCAGCGCGGCAAGTGATGGAGCTCGAGAAGGAGAAGATCTTCTCCGTCAAATTCACGGGATTTCCAGAAGATTCCTGCAACGATTTGACCAATCGCGCGGCCTCGTCTCTTCGAATCGATTGGAACAATCGCACCATTCTAGGACTGAGAAGCTCGTTGATGCAGATCTTCCGCATCTGGCGCCAGTAGTCGCCGTAGGGGCTGAATACTATGTCGCTGTAGTTGTACCATATGATCTCGATTACCACGCTCTGCGGCCGGTAGGCGAAGCAGGGATCGAGATCTCGCAGCACTTTTTTTGCGATCTCCGGCGACGAGACGACCACGGCGTCGGCCTCGCCGAGCTTGAGGTGCATTATGGGGCCGTACTGGTTGGCGAGATCTCTGAAGCAGCGGAAGGAAGGGGAGCTGATCTGGTGCAGGTTTCCGATTATAGGAAGTGTTTTGGGGCCAGGTGCCAGTTTCTTCATCGAATTGCTATTTCTGGATTTCTTCTTCCATTTATTGATGATGAAGAGGAAGATTGCAGGCAGAATTAGAGCAGCAGCTGCTGTAATTAGGTCAAGCATTTTTTGCTTTTTTTGTTGTTGCATGGATTGAATAATTAGAGACGATCGATGCTATATATAGATGGTTTTGCACTTTTATTTAATTTCGCGGGCGCCATGATACAAATTAACTGTGTTATTTTTTATTTTCTTTAATATATATAGTATTCCCATTAAAATTTTCTCGCTATAAAAGTTTAATTTAGTGCAGTTTAACTTTTTAAATAAGTGTCATGTTTAGATTTTTTAATTTTTTTTATTCCTAACAAGTGTCACATTTCAAAAACTAGTCTATGTGTCCATATAATATTTTTATCTCCCCTTTTCTATTGTTTATTTTTCCAAAATACATGGTCCCACCTTTTTTTTTAAGATGCATTTCTTTATCTTAATTATATATTTTTTTAATAATGCACAATACAATGTTTTCTCTTGTTTACTTTCCCAAAATACATGGTCCCCCCTTTTTCTGAAGATATATTTCTTTTTCTTATTATATACTCCATTCGTCTCAATTCAGATGATCCATTTGGGTTTCAGCACGGTATTTTAGGAGCTTTTAATTAGGAAGTTTAAGTGGAGAGAGAATTGGTGGATGAATTAATAACGAGAGAGAAATGAGAAGGGGAGAGAAAAAATTATTAGATAAATTAATGAAGAGAGATAAAAAACTATTAATTAATGCAATAAAGTGGGATTAGATGTCCTTTATTATTTCCTAATTTTTTGCCATATTAGGAAATGAGTCATTTGAATTGGGACAAACCGAAAAGGAAAATGGGTCATCTAAATTGGGACGGAGGGGGTATTATATATCTAATAATATGTGTAATTAATGGTATTTCATTGTAGGTTGATAAACGAGGGTGTAAGAAGTTGATGGCATCAAGGATACCCACCCAACATCGCGTGGTTTTGTTCTAAATGTGGAGGAATCTTATTAATTACAGGAACATAAAAAAAAAAATGAAAACTCAAAATATATGTTTTTCTGAGACATGAAATAATTGTACAGACAGCAGGTGGCGTTCCTTGTTTTACTCGAGATATGTGATTCAAAGTGATATAAACTATTAGTGATCAGATAAAAATTACTAATGTTTATAGCATGCAAGTATTTTAATATTCGTTGTGCGATACCTTTTTACAATCATACCCCTAGACATAATTATTTTTTAAATGAATCCATGTGAGTCAATTTGAAACGTCAAAATTAACATAATAAATTGTTCAGAATAAATATTATATATGATTGAAGGATTAGGTATTATCGGATTCCATTCATATACATAACATTACAATACTTCGCTGAGAACAGTTGTGCTCGGTAGTTTATCGGAAGTTTTTTCTATAATTATTTGCGATAAACTTTTCCGATTGATGTTGATGTGCTCGTTAAATGCTCGGTAGATATTACAACATAGTCAGTAAATGCTCGGTAGGTGTTTGCAAATGATCGGGCAGCGGTATACTTGGTAACCAGTATTCGATATTTAACATCGTTTTTGTTGTGACTTGTGTAGGTTGGTGTTTTGTACACCTAATCAAACTATCACGAAATATTTTAAGTGGTTATCCTCGCCAAACACAAAATAAAGTTTGACTGCATATATATATATATATATATATATATATATGTCAAGTTGTGTGTACTGTACATTGATATTCAGACAAACTATGAATATTTTTATGGTAAAAACTATATATATAAAATGTTTGATAACAGCACTGAAACATGGCTTATTGACATTTGGTATTCGTGAACGTGAGTGGCGCGGTTTCTGTAATTAACTGTTTAAAATCTTAAGATAATTCAAAATTGTAGCATGTTATTAACATTGATAATTTAATATTTCATCTTTAATTAATAGTTTTGAATCTAATTTCTCGAGTAACATGGGACGCCACCTGCTGTCCGTGCATATATATATATATATATACCATGTCTCAACAATTTTAAAATAAATTAATTAAATTTCCGGTTATAGGAAGTGTTTTGGGGCCAGGTGGCAGTTTGATTGACTGTTCCATTTTTTGATGAAGAAGATGAAGTAGAAGAAGATTGCAGGCACAATTACAGCAGCACTAGTTGTTAAGTTGCAGAGAGCTAGCATTTTTCTTTTTCTTTTTTTCTTTTTTTTTTTGTGGGGAATTTTTGAAATGGAATAATCGGAGGATAATATTGCAGACTTTAATTTGTAGTTTCATGAAGATGATGATAATGGCGAACGGATCCACTGGTGTTCACGCAAATTTTGTCACGTGGTTTTTTATCATGATGATAAGGGATTCGAAATAGGGCTTTTTTTTATTAAAGAAATATTTACACTTCATGGAATGAAATAAGAAGCAATGAAATAGAATTCCATCATACGAAGTACCACCAATCACTTTCATTCTATTCTCTCTCATTTCATTTTATCATATCAAGCATCTCCCAATTATTTTGGTCAGGATACTCTTTTCCACGTATAAATTGAATATTTTGATGATAAAAAAATATAATATTATGAATCATGGTTAATATTTATTATTAAAATTGGAATTTCGTAAAACTATATAATTTACGATAATTAATCAAATAATTAAAAATAGGAGGATGTGACTGCAGGCTTTGTGTGTTTGTGGTTTTATCTTGATTGATGATGATGATAAGGTTTTAATCCACACAAAAATGGGATTCAAAATCGGCTCTGTCAGCCAATCAAAACCTACGAGATTATTATATTAGTTTTTGTGCAAAAAGATATTTCCCAGTCCAATAATTTCGGAGCTCATTTTATTATGTTTTCATTATAATTATTTGCACGCATAGTAATTATTCACAAACAAAACATGATAACATCCATTTACAATAGAGGGTTCAATAACTATGAATCTATAATTATTATTACAAATTAAAATCCTTTATAATATATGAAGCATTCGGTATCATTATAAATAATTTTATGTATCTATTACAAATTAATACATATACTATTGTCTCACATTCTATATTCGAATATTATAATACTTATAAGTGTGAAAGAAGATAGAAACCGAAGTAGGGGGCAAGGTGGGAGGGTATGAGCCCCTACTAGTCCCCCCCTTTTTTTTTTAATGGACAACCAAAATCCAAAAAATTGAAATTGTGAACCATTTTTGGTAAATAAATAAAGTATAAATTAATCAAAAAACTTCAAATCAAATGCTCTTTATAGATAATATGCTTAATTCATTCAATTTCTATATATGACTGATTTATACTGCAATTCTTCCTATAATATAACTTAGGAACTATTATGTAAATACATTTCTTCCATTTTCAATTTGTTCTTGTTTTTTATTTTCATTATTATTTCCCAAATAGTAACACACAACGAAATATCCCTTTATACTAGAACATTCAATAATGAACGTACTAGCTTCGAACATCGATCTATTACATATGTAGTAGTACATACACAAACACAAATGAGATCCATTTATAGTAGACCGGCCATTCAATATCATTATAATTTGCTTCATATATTAGAAACTACTACCTCACATATTATGATATAAATTTTGTGGGGAATAGGGAATATTTCGAGTATCTTCGAACTCCAGAATAAGAGGCAAAGACAGAGAAGAATCGCCAAGAGGCGTGAGAGGTAGAGGGAAAAGGGTTTTCTAGTTAATTTTCTTGATTACCTCTAATGACAAACTTAACAGCTATTTAAAGTTATTTAAGGACCCTATCGGTTCGACTCTCTTTTTACGATCTGGGAAAGAACCGTAGAAAACCCAGAAAGGAACTTACAGATATGCTCGACCCATCTATCTAGCGACAAAATAAAGGAAGATTACAAACTAAATCCAAAATATTACAATTGCATAAGGAAAGATATCTATTATTCTAAACTCAGAAATCCTCTTACCATGCCGGAGGTCTTTTGCTCTTTGACTCCTTCGTACTTGGCCTACAACTATTTCTCCATCACGATCCACACCTACGTCGCGGCCCAAATCCACATTCGCAGCTTCCTTTCTTGTCCGTTCTAGTGCCTCTTCTATCTCATGATCTAAGTCCCTCCTGTGCCGTGTGTTAAATGTTGCATGTCTCCTCCTGTTTCGCCGACTCTCTCATGCATCGGCGAATTATGTCTGTTTCCACCATGCACATACGTAAAATATTATATCCTTATATATAATAATACTTGTAATATGTATATAATATGCAAACCTAACAAGATCCCTAAACCCTAAACCCTAAACCCTCGAATTAATGGCTGATATGGAGTGGCAATTACAAACAGATTGTCTTTTCTTGAACTTGTAATCCCATCATTTTCAATCATATCCAAATCTTCAGCCCTTACACCTTCTGGAAGCTTCCAATCAAAATTGTAGAGCAGCTGAGCTAAAGCCAGCTCCGCAGTAGCCCAACCAAACATGATTCCAGGGCACATTCTTCTTCCACTTCCAAACGGCAAGTAATGAAAATCAGCACCTGTGAAATCCACATCCTGATTCTCGAATCTCTCGGGCTCGAACCTTTCTGGATCTTTCCAGAACCCTGGATCCCTATGTATAGCCCATACGTTCACCATCACCTTTACTTTAGCAGGTATCGTGTATCCATTAACTTGGCATGCCTCCCTCGAAGCTCTAGGCAACATTGGAACCGGAGGGTGTAGCCTCAGACTCTCTTTGATCACTAGTTTCAGATATTTCAGGTCATGAACGACGTCGTTTTGATCTAAAGTGCCTTCTTTCAAGACTTGTCTTAGTTCAGCTTGTGCCTTGGCCATCACTTTTGGGTTTCTCATTAGTTCTACCATCGTCCAATCAATAAGTGTTGATGAGGTCTCAGTTCCAGCTGAGAAAATATCCTACACATGCAATCAATAATTTTTTAAATAAATTAACAATATTAACAATAAATTAAACAAATTAATGAAAAACTTACATACAACACAGCCTTGATATTGTCATTGCCAATAGGAAACTTGAGCTCCTCTCCTTCCTTCATCCTTAGCAAAACATCAACTAAATCTTCACCCCCAAATTCACCATTCCCCAATCTCCCGCCGGAATTACCTACCCCAAATTTATCCGCCATCTTCGCCAGATTCGCCTTATGCTCATCAATAATATCATCTAAGATTATATCCAGCTTGCGCCGCATCATCTTCAGCCTCATCTTCGTCCAGCTCAGCGCGCTCACAATCCTCGAATTGGGGAAGAAATCCGCGACCTCAAAACCTCCCGCCATCTTCAGCGTCTCCGCCATCACCTTGATTAGAGTTCCGTTATCCTTGCACACGCCGCCGAACGCAGCGCGGCAAGTGATGGAGCTCGAGAAGGAGAAGATCTTCTCCGTCAAATTCACGATTCTTCCAGAAGATTCCTGTAACGAATCGGCCAACCGCGCGGCCTCGTCAGATCTGATCGATTGGAACGATCGCACCATTCTAGGGCTGAGAAGCTCGTTGATGCAGATCTTCCGCATCTGGCGCCAGTAGTCGCCGTAGGGGCTGAAGGCGATGTCGATGTAGTTGTACCACATGATCTCCAAGGCCACGCTCTCCGGTCTGTTGGCGCAGCAGGGGTCCTGATCTTTGAGAATTTGTTTCGCGATCTCTGGCGACGAGACCACGACGGCGGCGGCCTCGCCGAGACTGAGGTGCATTATAGGGCCGAACTGTTTGGATAAATCTCTAAAGCAGCGGAAGGGAGGGGAGCTGATAAGGTGGAGGTTCCCGATTATAGGAAGTTTTTTGGGGCCAGGTGGCAGTTTGATCGGACTTTTGCTATTTCTGGATTTCTTCCATTTCTTGATGAAGAAGAAGATTATGGCTGGCAAAATTAGAGCTGCTGCAGTTGATAAGTCGCAGAGAACTAGCATTTTCCTTTCTTTTTTTTCTTCTTTTTTTTTTGGCTTTGGAATGGAATATTTTGGAGGACGTCGCTTCGCTCATGGCTTTATCCAAATGGATTAGGGGACAGTGGTGGAAATTTGCGCAACGGTCTAGATGACGTGGCGATGGTGAGACGTGCCACGTGTACATCACTGTCTATGCAAGCTTAAGTGATGCGCGTGGCGCCGTTATTGGAATAAAAAATAGTAATTTCCCACCGTGATAGAGAATGGCTGCCCATATCTACCACCGCCTAATTCTTACTTCGTTCTTACTTAAGAGCTGCCGGAGCCGGAATATACGGTTCTAAACCTGCATCCTTAAATTAATTAAATTTTGTATATATATATGTTTCACAATTCAAAATAAATATTGTGTTCGTCTGACAAATCAAATATTCGTATTTAGCTAAGCATATAATTAACGGCATGTTGACACTGACGGATTTAAATATTAGGATATAATTAAATATATAATCAAGTACGTGTTGATTATGATGCTGGTGTTTATAATGTTTGGATTTGGATCATGACTCGTGACTTACACGAGACTTTATATTTAGAAATACTTTTTGTTTTATTTTTCTAAAATTAAATGAAACTAGAGCTATTGACTTGGAGTCTTGTGGTTTATAAATAGCAAATAGGATTATAATTGCTTTTAACATTTATTTTTACAAAAGTAATTGATAAGTAATTATTAGGATTATTCCTTAAATGATGTTGTATACAATTTTATTAAGGGTTTAAGGTTTAGTAATAGGTATTATTTACAATTTTTATATATAAATAATTAAATTAATGAATGCAATTGACACGAATTGAACTCAATAAATTATGGAACAAAGGGTAATGAGAGATAATTTAGCAATGAGATATAATAATATATGTGTAAATCGATACTACTAAATTGTGGATATAGTTGAATAATTTAACTTATTTCGTATATTGATCTAATTCACACACCAGTTCCATGTAATATAAGCCGTTGTCATCATCATTTGTATAAATGATAAGATCGTATGTCGAAAACAAGATATTCTTCGAGTTTTTTTGCAAATGCATCTCGTCAGTCGTCGTCACTGAGATTCTTCAAGTTCAATATTTTTATGAATATTAAAAAAAAATGATAGGCTTGAAGCTGGCTCCGTTAGTGCAACAGAAATTGATTAGGCATTTCATCGAACGCCTCATCTGCAAAATTGTCAAGTATAATATATTATCAATGAAATTGTCTTTTCACAACCAATTCACATGGAATTTTGCTCTTGGAAAAATAATCTAATTCCTAATATTTAAATTCTTGTATTAGTTTGATTTTTTATTTAATAAGAAAAGTAATAAAAATTCAGAAACTTTCCAAAATTCTTATTTTTATGCTTTTCTTAGATATTCTTTTTCAATTTCGTAATTCTTAAATATATTTAAACATTTAATATTATTTTATTTAATTAAAAACTATAATTAGAATAGTAATTATTATTATTATTATTATTATTATTGTTATTCTTAATTATTATTATTATTATTATTATTATTATTATTATTATTATTATTATTTTCTCAATTAATAACCTATCAAGAAAAAAATTATATGATTTTTAAAATTATAGATGATACTTATGTTGTAGTATATTATTATTATATTATTATTGTTATTCTCAATTATAATTTAATTAAGAAAATCTTACTTTACTCATTAAGTCTATTAATTAATTAAATTTAATTAATCAATATAAATTCAGAATTTTAATAATTTTTCTTGCTATTTTTAAACACATAATAAGTAATCTATCAAGAATATTAAAATCATATTATCCAATAATATTACTTTTCTTACAAATAATTGTTGTCCAATTTTATTTTATTTTTATATTTTCTGCTTATTTTCTTACATAATTTTTATCATAGTCTTGAACAAAGCATCATTGATGAACAATCTAACACATTTAACAACAAATTGGGTGTGTGAGGAGAAGAAAAAATCCTATTCTTTCTGATTTGTGCTAATAATTTATTCACAAATATATTCATTTTGGGGAGTACCTACCAACTGTTTGTGAAATTACCCAAATAAATCACTTCAAAAACTTCAAACGAATTTATCGATTCTCCGCTCTCCAAATTATGGTGACAAATCGTCTAACTAACGTGGATTGCAGATAGACAGATGCTTTCAAGTGTTTGACGAAATGTCGCTTAAGACGGAGAGGGAGAGAGACAGATAGAGCTTCTCCACAGACCACAGGAAGCAGTGTTTGTTGCAACCCTCGCAGAGGGAGAATCCATCAAGGCAACGGATAGCTACCGCTTCCGAGATGCAACACTCGCAGATTAGAGAGCGCCGGTGGCGGGGCGGGCACGCAGCCGTCGCATACACATAATTTGTGTATTAATTGTTTAATGTGGATAATTTTATGTAACCGGACGACGTCGTTCGAGTCGCCCTAAATCCCCAAATTGTGTTCGGAAATTCAAAATAACGAATCGACGATCCTAGCCTCGTTTTCATCACTTTTCTGCTCTATTAGATTCCGACTCTGGTACGTTGATTCAGATTCTTTTTATAAATCTAGTGACTACATGAAAATATTCCGATTGTGTTTCGAAGTTTCACCAGCTGCATTCCTTTTCTGCTTTTTGTTAGATTTTGAGGAAATTCGTATTTTGTCGTTTCGATTATTCACGCTTTGATGTATATGAGTTTGTGATGATTCCGTTTCTGCATATGGCGATTGATGTGGATGTAGTGAAGGATCTCTTATATGTATAGTTCTTTGATTGAAACCAAATAATTTCTTCAGAAAATAAAAGGGTACAAATGAAGGCTATTTAGATCACATACACACTTTGATCCATTGATGATAATATATAAGAACTAAAATCCAACTTGGAAAAACTTGATTTTACGATATAGACATCCTAGGAATTTCCTATCAAAAACCTCTGAACTCATCATAACTTGTGGAAATAATGATTGTGAGGTAAACAAAAACAGTTGTTTATCTCCTCTGGAAGTTGAATGTCTTGATAGAGTAGGCGAAAATGAATGTGAAAAGAACGACGAATCCACATAGTATAGCCGCCACAACCCCAAGCATACCGTACTCGAATCCAAAGTAATCTTCCAAGAACTGTTTCACTGTGACGCCGTTTTCCATCTCGGTCTCCATTTCTCCGAATTGAGATACTATGAAGCCATATAACGTGTAAGACACGGGGGTAGCCCAGTAGTACCATCTCCACCATACAGGTATCCTCTGTTATCGAGAATGGAAATGTTAGCTGTAGATTTTGTGATATGTAGTTGATGAATGGTGTTTTTAGATTTGATGCCCAATGTAGTATGACTTGGAGTGTTGCTAGAACTTACCGGTCGGGGTATGATGAATCCTGAGAAGAGATTCCAGATGCCGTAGAAGAAGGAAGAAATGATGGCGGCGATGTTGTGGTTTGGTGTGACGGCCACGGTCATCATACCGTAGAGGACGAAGTAGAGTAATGAAAAGAACAGGAAATATATGAACCAGGCAAATTTCTCAACGCTCCAGGGGAATCCCATCATCGAGAAGACTATGAGACCGTAGATGAGGGATTGTGCGAAGACGTAAGGAATTTCAATGAGAAACTGCAGAGAGAGGAAACGATTGGTAAGTAATTCTGAATTTCTATACTTTGCACTTAAATTGGACTTAGGTTTAGCACACTTACTTGTGAGAACGCATATGGTAATGCCGAATACATTCCGGCTGCTCTCTCTCTGTAGAAGACAGTTCGCTCGATGGCAACAACGGGCTGTACTGTTGAACCGTATTGGAAGCCGAGAAAGTTGATAGCGGCATACATAGAACCCATGGCGTTGAATAGATCTTGTTGAGTCTTTCTGCAATACATTGCGTTCCCAATAGTATTAGCATTGAACTAATGAATAGGTTTCTGACTCGTTTAATGTATGTATGCCTACTCACCTTTTAGAGCCGAGGTCCCAGAACATCGTCCCAAATATAAGGGCTATGAAGGTTGTGAACGAGAACCTTACAGCTGTGTATGGCGGATTCCTCCAGTATGACCAGTGTTGTTTCCATAGGCAGGCGATGCACTGGGTGAGGAAAGATTGGGAGTATTTAGTCGGGAAGTAGAGGTCCTTTGTGCCCGGACGCGCAACGCTTAATTCCTTGATGAGGGCCTTGTTCCTCCTGTAAATTTTATGCATAAATTTGTCAGCAGTGTTGCGCCCTAGGAAACTTTTCTTCTTAAACTATGAGGGAACTCGACTCACGTGTATAACTCTGACTTTTTGTAGTAGTCGGCAAACTCAATCCCAAGAGCTAGTTCTTGTGCTGAAGTAGTTACTTCCAACATCCAGGTAGCTGGATTTATACCATCTTTGATCTTTGGCACTCCTTCAATTGCTTCAAAGTACTTGATCAAGTGTGTCGACTGGCGACCCAATGGTCCAACATATATCTCTTCCCCTCCTCGTTTCATCAAAAATAGCTGCCGAATCACATCAAAACATTGCTTCAGTATGATATGGAGAACGAGCAACAGAAATATTGAGACTGTAGGTTTATGTTATGCTCTAGCTTACCTCATCGAATGCTTCAAATATGTCGATGCTAGGCTGATGAATGGTGCACACTACTGTTCTTCCTGTATTTACCGTGTTTCTGACTGTTCTCATCACAATTGCAGCAGCTCTGGCATCAAGCCCTGAAGTCGGTTCATCCATAAATATGATTGAAGGGTTTGCGACAAGTTCAACCGCGATCGTAAGCCTTTTCCGCTGCTCGGTTGAGAGGCCACTGACTCCCGGCAACCCGACTAGTCCTTCTCTCAAGGGGGTGAGCTCTACAAGGTCCATTACCTCATCAACGAATACCTGTGAGCAGAAAAGGAGCTAAAATATCAGAATCAAGTCGCGATATGGAAAACAAGGCTTATTGAATGTCATATTATTAACCTTTTTAGTTTTTTCATCAACTTCTTGGGGCAATCTCAACCAAGCTGAGTAAACAAGGGACTCGTAAACTGTGACATTTGGAGAATGGATGTCGTTTTGCTCACAGTATCCCGATATCCTAGCAAATGTCGCCTGATTCTTCGGGTATCCGGATATTGTGATATCTCCCTCAATATAACCGCCAGTTTTCCTTCCAGCTAGCACGTCCATCAACGTTGTTTTACCAGCCCCACTAACACCCATCAAGGCTGTAAGAACACCAGGCCTGAAAGCGCCACTGACGCCCTTTAACAGCTCCAGTTTGTCTTCCGTGGCTCCTTGAGCTCTCATTTCCTGCAAATTGAATAGGTATTATGTTACTCATCGACTCTACTCTCCTAGTGACAAATAATTCTACTGCCTTTTCTTTTGAAATCATGAACCTACCGCCGGCATGTCCACTGAGTATCTGATGTCGTCAAATGTGAGTGAATGTGGTTCAAATGGAAGAATCATTCCCCTTTTCCGGTTCTCAGTGAGTTCGATGGCATCTGATCTCACAGATGAAGATCCAGACGAGATGCTTCTCCGCATGCCCTCACTGCCTTGAGCTGGATTTCTGCTGATAGAGCCATGCACATGGGAATCATCTTCAACTATTTCGGGTAAGACAGCTTGAGGTTTTTCATAAGCTGCATTGTTTTATTTAGTAAAAAAAGGTTAATTTCTGAATGTGATCTACAACACATGTAAAGGTTAAGTAAATTGTGAAGCTCACCACCAAGATATGTCAAACATATTAGGAAGAGGATGTTGAATATCCATACGAACCCAAACAACGCCGCTACCCCAATCCAATACCAATATGTTTGAGGAAAGAACCCTCGAGACTCCATAACAAGAACTCCCAGTTTGGTCCCATTTACTAACTATAAAACAACGGTATCTTGATTAGTTTGGATATCATGTAAACTGTGAAAAATATTACTCATATAGATTGATGCATGTACTTACTTTGCTCCAACTATGCCCTGTGAATTCATTAACCAGAATTGCATTCTGAGCATACATGAGTGGAGAGGACCAGTAGCCCCATAGCCACCATTTCTTCACATCGCCTAAATTACCAATAAAATGTGAGGAACCATAACCAACTATTTTATTGTGAGAAAGATTCAAGTATCTGATCTCGTTTCTTATACCTCGTGCTAGGACAAAACCGCCCAAGGCGAAAAGCAGGAGCAGTGCGAATAGACCAAATGTATTTGCAACAATCATGTTCCTACCGGCTGAGCCAATAAATCTGAACAATGCTGACGCTGACTGATGTACAAATAAAAGGAGAAGGTACTGCTTCAATAACCTGCAGTCGGGACTCTTTTTCAGTTACTACATTTGAAGAAGGGACCGAGAATATTATCATAGGCGCAGTTTGTAACTCTTACTTTGATATGTTTGGATCGAATCCAATCACATAGTAGGTGACAAACACCCATAAAGCAACTTCAAGGAAGGTGACCGGGATTTTCAGGACCCATGAGGGTATAGCATATGCCCACGGCGGGAAGAAGTACATATCCCTTTGTTTGTAGAATACAGGTAGCTTGTAAATCGTCATGGCAAGCTCAGACATACCGTTGAACATGACCATAATGACAGTGAAAAACAGAGCACCGGTATATATACCCCCATCTGCTATATCATCTTTACCCATCTTTGTCCTCAGGAAGAGTGAAATCGAAATCAATGCCATCACAGTAAGCTGAAACCAGATATAGAAAATACTTCTTAGCAATTATTTTTCAACTTAACATAATAGACAAGCAACGTGATTTCAAGTTATAAGCTTGCCTGGAAGATCTTGAAGTAGAAGACAAATGAGTTTCTCTTCATCAGCAAGTATTCTCTGTCGGCGCAGGCTTTTAGAAGTTCTTTTTTCCCAATACCGAACTTCTCGGTTGTCAAAGCTGCAGGGTGGCTTTTGGTCTTATCAAATGGGACTGAGAGCTCATCCCCAACCCTCCGTCCAACAACGTATGACTGGAAGGCCTCTGCAAATTCGCTAACTGAGACGTATCGGTATGGCTCATTCTTGTTTCCCCAGTATTGCTTTTGATCTTTCTTTGAAGTTACCTGCATTATTTACACTCTTTTCATTAGACCCATTGAAAGGCTATAAACTTAAGGATTCTAACTTTTATCATTTCTTTTACTTACTTCTTGTAAGAAATCAGCCACTCCTTTCCGGGCTGGGCATATAAAACCCATGGACTCAAAGAAGTCTAACACATTTTCTCGAGGACCCTGATAGACGATCTGACCATCGGACAAGAGAACAATATCATCAAACAGATTATAGGTCTCAGGTGCTGGCTGCAGCAGGGAGATGAATGCAGTTCCTTTCATAATGTGAACATATTGCCGAAGCATATTCACAATTTGGAAAGTTGTTGAACTATCCAAACCAGTGGATATCTCATCCATGAAAAGAGCCTTCGCTGGTCCAACCAGCATTTCTCCTGTGATTTTCCACACCAGAAATCAGTGTCAATGTAAGCTCGTTCAAGAAGTCTTTAAATTCTTAATTTTTAGTTGTTTTGTTCATTTCTAGGACTCAGTTTGTTTACCAGTCGTGACACGCTTTTTCTGCCCTCCAGAAATACCCCTTATCATCTCGTCTCCGACTAAAGTGTCTGCGCAGATTTCAAGCCCCAGAACCTGGAAAAAGAACAGGAGAATCATGAGAACACTGAGCTTTTGGAATTGTTGGAATGCTCATTAAATTTCGAGTTTAATCTCTGCTCCAGGTACCTTAAGAATATAATCTGTGACAACATTTGCTTCATCTCCTTCTGTGGCTGCTGCCTACATAATATAGGAAGCATAAATTTTAAAAACATTGTCTGAAAATATTGATAGTCCCGAATTTAGCTGAGTTGGCTACATTATTGGTTTCAATACTCAGTTATGTTTTTCACTGCATATTTACACGGATGTCATGTTAAAGTTTCAGTGAGTTTAAATTTCAATACAGGAAATCATATAAAAATTAAATTGAATCTCATTTCTTTGCAATTTTCTATGTGTCAATCACCCCTTTTTTAAATCATTGGGATACGTGAAAGATCTTACAAATGAATCTTTAAAGCTAGAGTAGTTAAGTGGGCACAAAAAACAGTTTTGTTTTACTCTATTTAAATATGTGCAGATACCTAGCGTCAAGACACAATTACAATAATTGGCATTAAATAAACTAACAAACTGTCACTTTCTTGAAATCAAAATTTTCTTTCCCTGTCATCAATCCTTAAAATAGGATTATTTCCAACCAACTACTGTTGAAAACTGTCTTGCAAATCAAAAAGACAGCCGCCACCTCCCTTTTCCATGAATTATACATACATACATACATACATACATCGATGCATATATACTCTGTGTGTGTGTGTTTACCTTCATGTAGATATCAACATCAGGATCTGGTTTGATATTTGCTGCTTTCTCTCTTCTTGACAGTTCTGCCAACATATCTGTTCAACAAATCCAAACAAGACATCACTTAACTTAAAACATCAATACTTGAATTTTTCTGGTAATAATTTGGAACAGTAATTCCACGAACCATATCTCGATCCAACACCCTGGCATCTGGCTGAAAATGACAAGGTTTCTCTGACAGTCATTTCTCCAATGTGCAGGTCATGCTGGCTTATGTATGCTGCAGTTCTTTGAGGTACAAATTCATGCATTTCATGCCCATTGTAAGTAATTCTCCCCGAAACCTGCCCAAATTTTTCATTTTCATAGTTCAGAAACACGTTCAGTTCTCTACTGATCAATCATATCCACACCAGGAAAAAAAAAAAAAAAAAGCACTATGTACTTTGAGAGTTGGATCAAGCTTTCCAGCCAAAGCGAGCAAAAGTGTAGTTTTCCCAGAACTTGGAGGACCTAACAGCAAGGTCATTCTGCATGGTTTGATAATTCCACTAACATCCTTAAGAATTGTAAAAGGCTTCTTTCTACTTGGAAGTATGTGTAGTGTGTTCAAGAACCCCTGCAAAATTACATAACTCAAAACATATATATATATATAATAAAAAAAAGTTATTTTTTTTCTTCTAAATATATATGTATGTTCAGTTTCTTGTTTTTGCTTACCTCAACCAGATTTTTGTGGAAGTTGACAAAAGTAGGCAGAGCCCTGCTTGCACTAAAGGCTTCTGCATCGATATTCAGATGCTCATACCTCACTTCTATAGTTGGAATATCAATCCCAACTCTGAAGATACAAAGAATTCATGCATATTAGAAATCAGACAACTCAATCAAAATCATTCAAAACACACACACACACACACACACCTATCAATCCTGTTTCTGAGCTTTAACAAGAACTTCTCATTATCTTCTTCCACAGTTTGGACCAGCCTCTCGATAAGCTGCTTCTTGTCTTGGATTCCAAGATCGTGCACCTCGACCTCGTTGGCGCCTCTTGATCCGAGCAGCAAGCCTCTCCTCAGGCGATCAAACGTGGGCAGTTTCTCTAGTGCAGCCCACTTCAAGGCCTCCTCATCATCTTCTTCACGCGATGATCGTGTGAACACTTCCAACCCGGTGTTCCTCCATATGCTTGAGCTGTTCGCTCTGAAGCTTTCGCCTCGTTTGCTGCTTGATCTCAAGCTACTGCTCGCTCTGTACAGATCGCCCGCATCCATTCTTGCACCTCTCTCTTTCTCTCTCTTCTCTTTGTTAAATGGTCTTAGTCTCCCTACAGTGGAAAAGGGAGTGCTGTTGGAATTCAAGAATGGCAGAGAAAGAATGCAGGTTCTTTCTTGTGGAAAAAATGGTAGTGTTTGTTTGAAGAGGAAAAAAGATTGTTTTATATATAGTTTGTCAAGATATCAAGTTCTGAGCCTGCAGTCAAGGGAGGTTTGGATATTCAAAATTTGTGGAATTTTTTAATGGTGGAAATTCTTCTGTTAATTTGAAATATTTTTATGATAATTCTTGTTTAGAATTGCATTTGTTTTAGTCTTGAGGATAGGTCACCTCCTTTATTAATGATTATTATTAGAAGTGGAGTGGAATCAAGGCATGTATTGGAAGTTTCCTTTCTGGTTTTGCACCACAACCTATTCTGTAAGCTGTACTTTGAATCTTTTTATGTTTTGTGTTTTATTTCGTTATTTGTTGTATATGTGGAAATAATATTGTAATAACATAGAACGGACAAAAATGTAGCCTTGGGATTTAGAACTGAAATTTATTTGTAATGCTTCTAGAGAGAGAGAGAGAGAGAGATGAACGGTAACATGGCATAATTAATACAAAGTCTAATATAGCATGTATTTATTATTTGCAGAGATCAAGATTGCATTAACAAGCAAGAAACAGGTTGTAAAGTTTCAGATTCTACAGAATCCATTGCCAAATAATGTCAAAACTTCTAGATACTTTAATTCATTTATATTAATCTTTCCAAAATTCAAACTTTGTTGTAAACGCTTTTCTCAAAAATAAACAATACTGGTAAAATTAGATAAAAATATATTAAACTAATATATTTTTAACGACTGGGTGTGATTTGAACTTCAAAGTCTATCCTAATATACGAAATCAGATTTTGACTTTGCTGATGCAAAATCAAGAATGAGAGAGAATGAGTCTCTAGTTGAGGATGAAGTAATACAAATGATTATTACAAATAACTTCATAGATAGTATTAATCTGTAAAATTAAAGTTGATCAGATTACTAAATTTAGAAGGTCACTTCGACGAGAGAAACTGACAAAGTTGAAATGAATACTTTTTTTTTAGTCATTCAACTCACAATTAATGCTCCAGTATGGCAATATGTATAATTTTTACATAAATAAAAGGGATAGTTGTGTAAAATTATGAAGAATAGACCAATTCTGATTTGTCCTGTATCTTTCAAAATTTGAATAACAAATCATGAAATTTTAAAAATTATCAATTGTCTTATCTAATCAAATTAAATCACGAAGTTTTACAAATTCTCAATTGTCCCATCTGACAGAATCTCGTCGGATACGGGTAATTGACGATTCGAGAAGTGTAACCACTCTCGCCGTCTCTCATCGTCTTACGCCTCATAATACGACGTCATTTTGCTAACCAGTCGTTCATTCCACATAGACTTTTTTATCTGCCAAATCAGTTTTGATTTCTCGCAAATTTAATTAGATGAGATAATTGATTTTTTTTAAAACTTTGTGATTTAATTTGGTCAAATTGGACAATTGAGAATTTTTAAAACTTCGTGATTTGTCATTCAAATTTTGAAAAATTCAGGACGAACCAAAATTGACATATTTTTTATAATATTAAAGGAATTATCGTAAGAACTCAATATTATTGGCTGCTCAGTTTCCAAGTCAACAATCCAATCTTTATTTGTAGCCTCCATATTTGAATGGTTTTGGCTCCACATAGACGACGTGGCTGACCAAATACTCTACAAAATTACATTTTCTCAAATTTTCTGAAAAAATCAGATGAAAACAATGGATACATATATCGTATAAAATATACTCTCTTGACATATTAAATTACATGTATAAAATATATAAAATAAAATAATTGCATGACCTATTCCATTTAACTGTACCTCCGAAGGTTGCGTGCAGGGAAATTATTATAAATTTTTTATATAAAAGAATGAGATTTCTTTGGGATAGGTTTGAAGTTTGGAATTTTTATTTTATTTTAGACGAAGTAGATTTATCATTTATGTATGTAGTCAAATGATTAAGGGACGTTACAATTATTTTATTTCATATAAACCTTTTTGTCGTCGTCATTGATTATGTTGTCTTATTAATTAACCTCTTGTCTATATTATACTATAGTATAAATGGCAATGGATGACATGTCGCGTCATATAAGTTTTTATTTTTAATGTTAAAATGTGTGTGTGTGTGTTAAATATTATAATTACCTCTCATTATTTTATGTGTGTTAAGGGTTTAAATCATGAACATATCTTAGAAACACACGTGAAATGTAGACCTAATTAGAAAACATGCATCATATATAGTTGAATTCACAACAACTCAAATGATAATTTTGAGTAAGTATATATTAATAATTCTTTTAGAATTATTGTTATTATTATTATTATTACATCTCTCACATATTTTGGCTTGTAAAATGAGCTTCCAATAAATTCACTAATATTCGCATTATACTCAAAACTACTACATAGTATAACTAGGACTTGATCTAGATCCTATGATTCGAAAATGGACACACTCGATTATAGAAAACACAATATCATTATATCATGCTACTTATATCATGCTACTTATATCATTGAAATGGTAAAACGGTCTCATAATTGTAATCATCTGCGCGATAATCTAGATAGGTGGGAAAAATGTGGAGTAATTATATATATACACGATCACTAGAGAAACAATAGACAAATTATTACACGCCATAGCGAAATTTACACAGTATATGCGTGCCTTCACACGTCGGTTGCAACCTATTTGTAGAACAAGATGATTTTACTTTTCTTCCATGAAATCAATATCTTATGTAAATCTTTTTAAGTTAAAGTTGATGAGTCTAAAAATGTATCTCGTTTTGATTTCTTGTCGGCGTCGATTTGTGTCGTTTTCCTTTGTAAAATTATTATCACTATATATATTGTATTTATATATCATTTGATGACGAACGATTTCTTTCTTATGTGTTTTTTCGAAGAAGATCATCCATTTTTTGAGCAATGATCATTAGCCATGAGCAGTGGCAGAGTCAGAATTTTGATGTTGGGGGACTAATAAGAAAAATTCTGGCTCCACCTTTCTTAAGAACTGCAGGGTATTTCTTGACGTCGGTGTCGCTGAAAGCAGATGTGGCGTTGGCGGTAAGGGGCTTCGAGAGAGAGACGGGTAATTAGAGAGAAAGAATAATAGGATGAGTGAGAGAAGCTAGAGATACGTACAATTACTGTCGTAAGAAGCAGCGTTGTGAATTCAAGCCTAAATTTTCTTTTTAGTAGCCCCTAAATCTAGTTATAGGCTGCCGCTACATACACTCGTCTTTTGAAGTTTCTAAGGCCTAATTCATGCTTAATCTCACATTTTCTCCACTTTCAACTCTTCTTTTTTACCAACTAGTTCCTCTGCTTTTCGTAAGACAACACCAGATGCAGAGCCTTCTTCGGCTTATCACTCTGCAACGTCGGCATAGAAACAAAAAAGAAAAGGCATGCTGCATTAACCAACTGTGCATACCAAACGAAGCTTCAGCTTCTTATCCCCACCAAATTTATTCGAAGCTTGTTTGAATCGAACTATATAGGATTGACCAAAATCCGCAATGCAACAAAAACGGATAGATATATCAATTCTCATATTATTGAGTTAAATATTATCAAAGATAACACCTTCATTCCTCCAAAAATACATCAAAAATCAAGAAAATGAGGGATGGGGGTAATAGTCCTAAACATGACTCGCCTTTTGAAACGAATCCCAATTAAACTTTTTTCGAAAATTTTTAATCTTTATCCAATCAAAAAAGAGGAAAATTAGAATAAAGACATAAAAATTATTAAATTTATTAATAAATATTACCAAAATAACCTTCAATATTTTCCAAAATTGTTGGGGCCATGCCCCTTAGTGGCTTCGCCAGTGGCCATGAGTAAGTCAACTGGGGGCCCCTTAGTGGCTATGAGTCAGTAGGACTAAGACATTGTCATTGGAGATTATTTGTTTGCAATTACAGTTTTGATAATGTTATATTTGGAATATTATTTGTACTTCTATAAACTATATTCTTTTAATTATAAAACATTGTGAATTTTTTATAATTGTTTTTTGTATAAGAAATGGTCGATTAACATAACATTGCTCCCCTAATACTAATTACAAATTTTATTTTATTCGATAATAAACAAAAAAAAAAATGCAATAATGAGTCAGTAAGTGTAAGCCAGCTGCTGTTATTTTTTCTAGAAAAAAGTTGACATTATTCAAGAGTCACCATTATATATATTGGTGACAGTCACCATTATATATGGTGACATTATTCAAGAGTCACCATTATATATTCTTATTTGATGTTGTAACACGATAATTACGAGTGCGCTTAAAGGAAGATTCGTAATTTTTTGTAATTTAGATACGAGT
The DNA here is from genome assembly GCA_034509125.1 of Monilaria moniliformis. NCBI lineage: Eukaryota > Viridiplantae > Streptophyta > Magnoliopsida > Caryophyllales > Aizoaceae > Monilaria > Monilaria moniliformis. The sequence goes on along the minus strand of JAYDZE010553764.1, from coordinate 6,888 downwards.
TTTAATGCACAATTGTTAAAGTAAAAGAGATAGAGAGAAAAAATAGTTGATAAAGTAGGAGAGAGAAAAAAAAAGAGTGGTTGCAGAGATAAAAAGTTGTGGGTCTTAGTGGTATAAATTGTAAATAAATTAATGTTTAGAGGTATTGTGTTGTGATGAATTTTTCATAAATGAAATGAGACTATTTTTTGTGGACGTGCCAAAATGGAAAAATAAGACTATTTTTGGTGGACGGAGGGAGTATATTACGTGATACGAAATGGATTATCGTTTAATATATAGATGTATGAAACTTGTTTCTAGAATATTGATATTATAACATTGTATATTACCTCTTAACTTGTTACTTAATTTTCGATTATCCAATGAGATTCTCCTTCGAGAAGACATGGACGTCTTTTTCAACATTAAGGGTTAGGTCCTTTTATTTTTCTATAATAATATAAGAAATGGTTCATGATAACTTTTTTTATTGTGAGAATTAATTGCGTTGTAGTAATTTATAATTTTAGTCATTAAATGAAATACGTTGTACAATAAATTAATTTTATGTTGTATATCGCGAATTCACAATATTTATCAAATATACGTCTGGATTTTTGATAAAGATGTACATATATTGATAGGTATTATTTTTTAAAACCTAAAAAAGATAGGCTTAATTTACAGATATATCCCTACTTCAGTCGAGAAATAGCATTTCCCTAAGCATTTTCTCTCTCCGATATTACTTAATTCTTTATTATTTATAGGGTAATTTTTAGCTTAAATCTTAAATTATTTGATCTAAAGAAAAAATATTATGAATATTTAATAATATTTATAAAATATCCAAACTATTGCATTATACCAAAAATGTCATCACTATTATAACTATGAAATTTATTTAAGCATTATAATAATTATTATAAATAATAATTATTATTATTTTAATATTAATTGCAATCAACATCGCTAAATAAAATATTCTTTAAAATATCTCATCCACACCTACTTATCAATACATATTGTTTTTTAAACTTTTAAGTTGTATTTTTAAGAAATATTATATTACTCTTAGTAATGTATGGTGTAGTTTTAATTTTTGGCACAACTCAATTCAATTGTTTTGTTGTGTATTTTATTTCAATTATTAAAAATAATTTATTTATTAAGATGATTTTACAATTAGACTAAATTAAATCGTAGTCTATTTGTTTTAATTTTATTTTATTTGAAGTAGTCTATGATAAAACTAAAATTACTACATGATAAAATAAAAAATAGACTAAAACCAAAACTATTACATGATAAAGTCAAAATTGTTAACTATTGTTAATATAGTTAAATCACATGCTATTTCAAATAAAATAAAATAAACCTAATAGTTTATGATTCGATATAATTTAATTATAAAATTAATTGCAATTACAAATAATAATAATAATAATAATAATCATAATTTTATTATTATTTCTAAACTATATATATGGCATGTATATATTAACTAAGCAAAATATTTTTTTAATAGTAATGATTCTAAGTATAATTATGATAGTATGAATATTTCTAGTACAATATTAACAATTATTATCGCGGGTTCATGAAATTTTTGGGACAAACCAAATATTTTTAGATTTAATTCAATAATGGCCAATAATGATAATATGAAATCTAAAAGTAGTATGAAAATTATTTAAGATATTATTGAATTTGCAGCTGTAATTTAAACTAACAATATTATATTAATCCAGAATCGATGATTGACGTGTAGATGGAAAAATTCTTTCACGCTTAAAATTATTCTTATTAACAACGTCACTCAACTGATAATTAAAGTAAGATTTGTGATTAATGGAAAAATAATTTCACATATTAACTGTTCTATTATTATTTTAATTTTTATTTTTTGAAGTGTAATTTGCAGCAATTATTCTTTAATTTTAATACAAAACAGTGTTCCCTCAGAGATCATGTAGACCTTGAATGGCAGTTTCTATCAATTGGAGTGGAAGACTATTGGTTTGAATCAATAATTAATATGTCAAACCTTTATGTATCATGGAAGAATATTAAGTAATCCGATGGGACAATGCTGTACCATTAAATTGTCCTAGTTCAAAACTGTCAAAGGGGGGCACATCGTAAGGTCTATTCATGATGACCTGGAATTTTATGTAAGACAAAAAATAAAATATTATATATATATATATATAATTAAAGTTGACTTTGAATTCAAACCATACAGCCTCTTATCCATTCACTAGCTCAAATAGTACAAATATATACTCCTCCCCTCCTAAAAAATAGTGAATACATTTTAATAAAAATTAGATAATATATTTTATGAGGGAATAAAGAATTTTACTTTATTACTTATTATGTTAGTTAATATAGATAATAGCAAGTTATATTTTGTTTTTTAATAAATAAATGTGCAAAATATGAATAAAGTATAAAAAAATATCCAAAAAATGAAAGTTAAAAGATATGCACTATATTGTAGGACATTTCAATATGACAAAGTGTGTAGTAATTTATAGGACATGATAAGTATATAAGTGTAATATACTACATACTACTTCTGAACATTGCTTATATACAGTCCACGTTTTTTTTTCTTTTCTTATAAGCTCACAAACAGTGTGTAGCATATTGTTCCTCAATATATATAATGTGACCCCTTAATGTCAAATATGCGTATGTCTCTTATACAATCATTTTACAAAAAAATAAAAAGAATATAGTAATACTTACCAAAATAAGTAATTAAAATTATTAACACAAAAATAAATAATATAGTTATCATTTGTGAAGCGCTATATTCAATATAAGAAAATGTTACTCCTACAGCTTAAAGTATCATTATTTTATCGTCACAGATCGTGATCCAGAAGAACACCATTTCACGCGGATTTCTATAGCGAGATATACCCCTCCCTACAAATAGTCAATTGTTAGCAATCGATATCTCATTATTCTAGTTATGTTGTTGTAGAATCTCAAAAGAACTATGTAATATTTGTGTAGGAATTCAACTACTCCATAGTAAATATGATGCTAATATATTATTGCAAGCTTAGTTAGTAAGATGTTTTCCCTTCAGCTAATAAATCGAGAGTTCAAGTCACATTGAGTGTGTGTTGTAACTTAAAATAAATCTTGGTGGAAGGTTGGGTATTTATATTTAAATTTGGTTAATTGAACCTTCCATTTAACATAATCCTACGTAAGTAATGAATTCTCGTATATGGGTTGGTGCCTTGGTGGTGAAGACATTATTACAAAATTCCTCCTAGATAGAAATGTTCAACATTGACAAATTCCACCCCCCCCCCCCCCCCAAAAAAAAAAACAAAGAGAAAAAAGAAAAAAATAAGACCATTTACAAATCTCATCATACAATTATAGTACTATTAATTATATGATGTAGACAACGTTTAGTTCAAAGATAGAAGAAAAACATGATTTTTAGGTAGGAATCAAGATTGAGGCCATTGTTATGGTTGGCCCATCTCAAGAATCATAGGGCAAACCTTTTACCAAATTGTTAAAACAAACCAATAGTAAAACCCAGAAAATGGTGTTCCAAATCTAAGTTGGATGAGAGAGAGAGAGAGAGAGAGAGAGAGAGAGAGAGAGAGAGAGAGAGAGAGAGAGAGAGAGTACAGAAGAGCCACTAATTTCCTGTGGACTGCCCACAATTCTTGATGCATCAACAAAATTCTCAGCTTAGTTTCTGCATTCAACAAATGGCTATAACACACAAGTACCAGTTTCCGGCCAAGATCAACAAGAATAACAGCATATCTTAAGCTTTTTTCATCATTCACTGAAAAATATTAAAGAGTAAAAAATAACATATCAGAAATGATTGAAAGGGATAAATTAGAGCCAAAAGAGAGAAAGGTCAAGCCGCTTCACCTCAAGGAGGGATGTTGATGGATGGGAACACCAAACTGCTCGATGATTTCATCATTGATGCCATGCCATTTCTGTCACTTAGCTTTGGAGGACGAACGCTTTGCTCTGACCGGTGAAAAACTTCAAACCATGTGCCAAGGCACACACAAGCAAACATCTCCTCATCACTGAGTTGGTGATCACTAGTTCAACATAGTGTCGATCAGTATGATGGCATTAAATATGCAGTAGCTAAACTAAGTAATTCATGATTGCAGGTGATGTAATGGTTTTTCTTCATATGGCATGATCGTTTCAAAGACAGACATATGATTTCAAGTCAAATTAATGAATTACATGAGTAATCTGTAATGTCGATTTATCCCACCTTTTAAAGCCACAGTGTTGGATGATAAGACAAAAATGTCAATGATTACAATCACAGAGGACGGGAATTCCCAGACCTACAAAATACAAATTGGGGTTACACAAAATACAGCAAATCTATACATTGAAAATCCATAAAACTAATCACTTATAGAAAGAGAGGACTACAAATTGCCAAAACACGATCAATTTGAACTTATGCACAAGGGTAGGATGGAATAATAGTGGTATATTTGGTGGCAAATTCTGACTGAAAGAAGGAAGATTGGCAAAATATTCCAATGTCGGTGTGCTATAGCGGGAATTTCGCAAAGTTCAGATAGTTCAGTGGCGAGTTGTAACATCAAATATATATGTGTGTGAGGGAGAAAAGGTATAAATTAGGTAATAGTTCGGAGGGAACTGGATCATTATCCCTCATTAGTAACGAAGGTCATGCAAATGTAGGCACTGTAATAATCTTAAAGGAACAATAACAACAAGGTGCTCATAGGAGCAAGCATCAGCGTGAAACATACCATCATGGCCAAAAGAAAGATCTTGAAGTAACTTGAAACAACGACTACAAACAGCATTTGTTTCCACCTGCCAAGTAAAGAGGCACACTACTTAATTCCTGCAACTTCTTTCTTGCAAAAAAAAAAAAAAAACTACATAACTAACATAGTTATCCCACATGTTCAGAAGGTCTTGATCATATTTATACATCAGAGTATCATATATAACTGCTGTGTGCATCAATAAAGAGTTATGTAATCTTTGCTGATATTGTGAAGAATAGTTCTACTTAACAAAGAATAGCTAGCATGATGCAAACAACTAGACAAACTTCAGGAAGATATTTACAAAATTACGAGCTAGGAAAATACTTACCCATAAAAACTAGTTGCTGTGCTGAGAAGCTTTTTTGTGCCACAGAACAGCACACAAATAAATATGAGGTTCCCAAACATTACACCAGTCAGCATCTGGGGAACACCCACCATCAAAATACAGAGTCAAGTAAAAATCTGCAGCCAACGGTCAATTTAAAGCGCAAAGTAACGTACACTATAACTTTCTATTTCAAACCTTTCCAAATTCCAGCAGGAATGGCGTAAAACTAGCAGGCATAGGATATTCCTTCTCATTTGTGCTCAAAACCCACATTTTATCTAGAGCAGCTAAGGCAACACATATACTCTTATGGCATTCAAACACACAAACACACAAAGTCATCATTCCGAAACTCATAAAAATCTACAACACTTAATCGCAGGATACAGATATCCAACATGCCATACACCAGAACCAATTTCCACAACAAGCTCTGCCGGAAGAGAAAGGAAAAAAAGAAAGGCATTTAAAAATGGTAAGTGAAATCCAATTGTGTAACAGTGTATAGACACTTACTCGAAAAAGAAAAAAAAAAATAACTATGTCAAGGGATTATATTATACCTCAAAATTTACAGTCTCTTTACTGAACATGTTGTAGAATACATGTCTATACGCTTTGGGCTTGTGCAGAATCAAATCAAGGATGAGAATCTGAATAGTACAAACAGTAAGAAAATAAAAACAGAGTACATTATATACTCAAAATTATGCATTATACTCTTCTTTGATTCAATTACCATTACTTCACACTCGATGTACCCATCAGCAACGGCCTTGCAATTTCCCTAAAATTAATCCCGACGGATTATTGATTAACTGATAAGGTAAAAAAGCAGCGGAATTTGAATAAGCCAAAGAAAATGATGAATTACGCATTTCACGAGGCGAATATTTCCTGGAGAATACTGAATGTAGAGTGTTTTCACAGGAAATCCACACTGCACACATCGGAAGTCAGTAGTAGTACGTTCCGGTTCGCTAGTAGTACCACAGCTCGCCATTTTTGGTCTCGGAGTAAATCCGATTACACTGCAACCTGATCAAAGCGAACAGTTCAGATAATTATTATTCAATAATTTTCATTAAGTAATGGATATTATGATAGTATCACAAGGAGCAAAACGAATCTCTGGAATCATTAGAACCAGTCAAATTATTTTCCAGCAGTTCATGCGCAAGCAACAAGTGGTTCGCAACTCGGAAAAATGGATAAGCATCAAACCTCGAAAGGCTGAGACTGAAGATTGAAGAGGAATCAGGAGACTGCCACTAAAGCGAACCAGTTCCGGCAGATTTCACGGCGACGCAGGCGCGCCGGCGAGGCAGAGGCGATGATCAGGGCTTGGGATTCCAATTTGGGAATTTGGAGCCCTATTTTTCAATTCATTTAGTCAAGAAAAGTCACTAGTATATTATAATAAATAAATTAAAAACAAAAACAAGTTTAATTTAAAATACAGAAAAGAGACATATATGATTTTTTATATTATTTTTCTGTAATAGGCAAATTAACCGATAAATTCGGTGCAATCTACTCTATTATTTAGCAGAAAAATACTTGAACTTTTAATTTTTATAGTTTTAATTGTCTATAAATACACTAATTATCAATGTTGCGAAAAGCGCTAGGCGTTAGTCGGGCGGCCGAGGGGGGCCTAGCGCCTGGGGGCCTAGGCGGGGCCTAGGCGGATTCTAGGCGGTTTTTATTTAATTATTTTATATATTTTTAATAAATATAAAA
>JAYDZE010553753.1:0-13272 GCA_034509125.1 Monilaria moniliformis | reverse complement strand
ACTCATTTTCACCATTTATTCCACTTAATTAGCAACAATTAAATATGTATCAAAATTTATGTAATATGAATTCACTGCTGTATACATGTTGGATGTGTAGTGACTATTTTAGAAGAATATTAGTATGGAGTTGTTTTTTGTGTCTTGAGCTTTGTATGCAAATAGATGCAATAAATTCATGAGAGAGAGAGCTGCAATAATTTGCTAGATCCTAGGTTCATAGTTATTGCATTTGTAAACAATAATATTTTATTAATAAAAGATAACACTCGAAAGAATAAAAAGTAGCTCAATTAAATCCTATATTTATTGAAAAATAAAAAATAACTCAAAAGGTTATATATATAAATTGGTTCAGAGCACTAACACAAATTTATTATTTTATTCAGTAAATTACTAAAATATCCTCATTTTGGCTAGCCACCCTCTGGCCAAATAGCTTTTCCCATAAAAATAAACTATTATAAATTTTTAAATCCATCCTATTTTTTCTTATAAAATATTACTTTATTGGTATTTTTTTTTCAAATATATTTTGTTACGGATACCCTTTTCATTCCAGTTCCAGTTGATTTTCTTCTGTCAGTAAAACTATTTTCTTTTCTAAAAAAATTAATACGTAAAGTATAATTAAATATGTATGCCTCAAAAGCAAAATATTTACTTCCAACATAAAATAGTTAATCTCATGAATTGAAAGAAGAATCTATTTATCTCTACTTTTGAAACCCTGTTAAAGTTCTTTGATTATCAAACGGGATTTACTTTCAAGTTGGACGAATGATGAAGGATACTACTTTGTTTGCAGTTACCATATTTTCTTATGCATAACTATCTTCTTCTCAAAGTCGCAAGCTCTCCTGCCTTAAAAAAAAGAACCATGTATTTTTTATTATACAAAAAATTAATCAATTAATTTTCAACAGAAATCGACATTACAAAATTCATTTGAATTAAAAAAAACTATTATATACTTAACTAAATCTCTCTCTCTCTCTCTCTCTCTCTCTCTCAGTGTGTGCGTGTTTTTTTCTTATTTATCTTTTCTTTCTTTTTGTCTGGGGAAGAATCGACGTACCAAAAGTATTTAATACAAACTTCAAACATAATGTAAGTTTACTAGTAATATACACTAACTTGTTGACAAATAATTATTTTCTTAATTAATTAACTTATTTATCCATGTCAGCCTATTGGTATAATCATCTACGGATATATATACATATAATATTGATGAATTATATACACAACTCTATCGAAGCCTTCAAATCTAGCTGCGTAATTACAACTATAATATATCAAAACAGAAGAGCTATTTAGTTCTTTCCCATGCTATTGACAGGTTCTGCATTTATTTTGCAAGACTATATTATTAGACTTTCGAAAAGATGCTGGGATATTTTTACATAAATGAATTAGTTCAGATTGCAATTAATAAAGTTATTGACAAATATCGTGATATATATTTAATTCTTGTATCGCCAGATTGTAGATTTTGCATTTAAAAGCATTCTTACTTGGAAAACATTTCGACCACTCTTAATATTTGATTAGTACTTATATGGTGATCCAACAAGTTTTTCGTTAAAATTGGATGATATATTCTTGAATATCATACTAATATAACTTTCTTTTTCCAAGTGGACTATTAACTATGTTGGTTGATTGATTCAAAATCTTGAGGCAATTGGTAGAATAAATTGAATGATTTGCATTATCTTATAGAAAATTAAATATCATTTTGCATTCCAAGAGGCTAATTATTTGAGTGAAATGGCCAAGAAGGGCAAAAAATGGATGTCGTGTATCTTATCCGATGAATAGTAGGTACAAAATTTAATTCAATCATGCATCACAATCATTTGAAATTTCTTATGTCATTTTTCAAAATAAGGGACATAATATATATAAAAAAACCAAATACTAACTGTATGATATAAAAATTTGATGGCTATAACTATTACCATGTGGCATCCACGTTCTGTTATGGTAATGAGCGAGATTTATGGGTCAGATTTATATGTCCAACGTGATCAGCATAACTATTAGTATATCCAACAAATCATTTATATAGTCATCATTATTATAGTGTTACATATATATCATTATAACAGTAAAAAATATTCATAATATATCATACAATCACTCATCATAAGCGAAATTTCATTATGTTATAGTAAGGTGTGAGATTTATGGGCGGAATTTACGTGTCCAACATTTGATCAATATAATTGTCAGCATACCTAAGAAATAGTGCATTATAGTCATCATCATAGTGTTGCATATAAGTCAGTATAACAGTAAAAAAATGTTCAGCATAGAGATAATTTTGTTAAAGGTATGACTAATTTGCTTAGCATAAGTGGTTGTTTGATATATGATGAACATTTGTTACCCTTACTATGATGATGACTACAATGCATTATTTGTTGGATATGCTGACTGATATATTGATCACATTGGGCACGTAAATCTCGTCCCTTACCATAACATAATGTAAATTTGCTTATACTGAGTAGATGTTTGATATAAGATGAACATTTTTTTTTACTATTATAATGATTTATATGCAACATTATGTTGATGATTACAATGCATGGTTTGTTGGATATACTGACAGTAAATATCGCCTATAAATCTCGCCCATACTATAACAGAACGTAACTTCAGTTATGATGAGTGATTGTTTGATAATATGATGAACATTTTTTATTGTTATGATAATTTATATGTAATACTATGCTGATAACTACACGTTGGACACGTAAATCTCGTCCATAAATCTTGCCCCTTACCATAACAGAATGTGCTTCCTAAATCTCAGTAATTATTATTGATAGATATACCCTTATAATGATATTAAAACAAAGCTATAATGATATGCAATTTTACTAAATCTCGATCATACATATTTCAATCAAATAAATGAAATTTGGTTTTAGTTCTGCATTAAGAATCTAGTTTCACCCAAATATATCCACACACATAAACTATGACTAAAAATATACTAATGATAATATTTTCTTTTAAGTTACAATTCATACACGTATAAGATGTGATTTGAACCTCCAACTTATTAGGGGGAAGAAAAACGTCTTACCAACTAAATTGCATTTCATTGTCAACTAAAAATACATTATTATATGTGATTGATCTCATGAAAAGCACAACAATGTGTTATGCGAAACTTGGTAGCGTATTTTTCACATTGGATCCAAAGAAGCAAATTATATCAAGATCCATCAGACCATTTAATAGAAGATTACTAGTGATATATTTATAATTTTATTAGTACTATTTGGTAGTATTTGACTCCATCTTGCAGATTTTAACTCGTGAAACGGTATCTATGTATGTGAATGGGAGAAGGGGAGAGTTTGAAACATGGTGCAGAAAAAGAAGATTAATTTATATTAAAGAAACTTTGGCCCTTGCGCGACAAGCTTGATTGTAATGCTTATCTTAATCAACTCTTTAATCATATATTAATCTAATGGATTCCAACCATCCACCATCAAACAACTGGCCGAAACTAGCTAATCTAATCTAATTAATGTGGACCACTTTAAACGACCCTATTACTTTCATGTGATGTGCAACTAAAGTTTGGAATCTATTACAGTCTTGCATGTTCTCGTCTCGAGAAATTTTACTCTACACACCATTTTTTTACATATATAATTAATCTTCGTCTGATCTAAAACATACGTATTTGATATTATATATAATCTCTCTCGATTAATATTAAATAAATGTGTGAGCGATAGGCCACGTTATAACTTTCTTGGGAGCTGCTTTTGGGGTTGAAATTTTGATTTAGTTTATGGAGGGAAGACCAATCCCTAGGGTTTCAAGTTAGGATTAATTAATTAATGCAAATTGCGCATGAAAATTAGAATATTTTAGAGCCTTAACCACAGCCGACCAAAGTTGAGGCCACCACGTGAAGACGGTCTCTCTCTCTCTCTCTCTCTACACCTGCTTCTTTGAGCAGCCTGCTTTCTCATTTACAGATGTTAATGGTGTGTCTATATTCTTGCATTATTATGTCAACGCTTTCTTGCCCCTTGGATTGGATAATTATATATATATAATATATCTAGGGTCATTAATTGTGTACGACAATAAAGATATTGAATTTGAGTTTTTCAAACAACCCCCCCCCAAAAAAGAAGAAGAAGAAGAAGAAGTCTATGAAATCAATCAATCAATCAATCAATTTAGCATATTAATTTTGATTTGCAATACAGAAGAGGATAGTGCAACAAAATTAATGGGAGTAAAAATCGTGAAGTATTCGATCTCCATTTAGACACTAATGATTTATTAATGGGTTCATAAAGCTGGAGCGCCCTTCTCAACTTACTAATGTGATTTAAGATCATGATTGACTAATTAATTAACTCTTCAAACTAATTCATCTTCTAATTTACTTTTTTGACATGTTCATCTTTTAATTACTAACACTATTTTTTATGCTACTGTAATGTTCTATCGATATCATAAATATACATATATAGGGTGCACTGATAATAGACTTATGTTAAAGATATTTCTTTTTATCCAGAAATTTAGACAGCGAAAGAGACTTTCTAATCCTTCATCTATTTATTTATTTTTAGATTTTCTGTCTCCCAATTTTTTAATGCCCTCTAGTTTATGCCAATAAGTAGGAATTAACAATTTAACGAAGCTTACCAGAAAAATTCGGATGAGATATTGTTGATTATTGAGTTATAAAAGAAAGTAAGATTCCAACATATATGGAAGAGCTTATACAATTTAAATATGCAGTAAACTTATTCTGCAAGTTCGGTTAGATCAATAATTTATAATTATGCGAGCTGGGGTTAGATTAAATTAAATCCTCGGACGATTTTCTCTAAATATTATTAAAGACAATAACTTTTGTATCTGAATAAATTAATAGAATTTTTCAATCTTGGAACTTGCTAAACTTTTCCAACATATGAAGTTTGATCATTTCTTTCTCTTTTTCTCAACATTCTTAAAGTTGTCAACTTGTTGAGATCTTTGTGTCTTGTAAAGTAGTGAGTTTGAAGGGCATGACCAAACGACAGACCGGAGCTGTTAAATAATTGTCGTGAAAAATATTTTAACCCAAAAAAAGAAAGCAAAATGATTGCGCTAAACATGATTATCAACATTTTATTACTACAAATACTATATTATTAAATCAAATCGAATACTACAAATATATATCTTTTATTTAATTAGTTTCATTCTTTTTTATCTATTAAAAAGTGTCGATCCAAACTATGTTCTCCCTTCAAAGTAAAATGTTATTTGACATAAGGTCTATTTCATTCATGCGTTGATGTGAATTTGAAATTAATTAAAAATAAATAAATGGTAATTAATTTTATTTTAGATAGAGAATCAGGATTTAGGGTTTTGTCCCGACATAAGCTGGAAAACGACTGAGATGTGTCTTGTGATAATAAAAACAGCAAAACCCTGATTCTCATGCTGCTGGAGTTGTACTTTATTCTTCTGTTTAAGAAATAGTATTAAGAGATTGGTGTCTGGAAAAGTTTTAAGCTATACTTAATTAAAATAATGATTTGATTAACTAAAGTAAGCCATACTCGTTATATTGTTAATTTATTGAAAATTTCTCAAGCATATCCAATAGTGATTATAATGAATGGAATTGTACAGGAAAAAGCAAGCAACAAACATCTCTTGGCAGATTTTTCTGTCTCTTGATTAATCAACTCAACACGAGACGATTGAAAATAGCCCAAATTAATTAAAATGCACTTTCCGCTTATTACCTAGCTAATCAAACTTAATTAATTCAATTTATGAGTTGTACAACAAAATGCGAATGAACTACAATAACAGTCGATGTTTGTTGATTGGACCCTTTAGCAATATTTTATGATTAATGTAATGACAATATAAGATGAGATATAAATTATAGTGAAACTATAGTACTTTGAAAATATTGAAAAGACAACTTCACTAGTACATGAGAGAGAGAGAGAGAGAGAGAGAGAGAGAGGGGCCCAAGGGTTTGAATTATAATATTGTCAACTCTGACCCCAATAAACGTGCTCCATCAGCTTCATGAAAACAAATTCAAGAGTTGAATTCCAAAATTTGAAGGTGATGAAATTGTATAACTGTAAATTTCCATCTTATTAAAATGGCCATTTAATGAGTCTGTGCAGATATAAGTATAATAATAGTAGTCAATGTTCACAAGTTGAAGCCTTCTGTTTATAAGATTACACGTTTCACTCAAAACTAATTAATAGTAGCGGCTCTCCTATTACTCAATCTTATACGTTTTTGTCGGTGATTCGCATCAATGGCCCAATTGGTTCTTATAGCCTTGTAACTTTGATGTAAGGACATATTGAGACATATGTAGAATATTAAAAAGCTCCTATGAAAAGTAAAATAAAATTATTAGGGCCTAAAAAGCCATTTCAAAAGAAGGCATATTCTGGCCCAAGTTGAAAAACTAGCAATTCGAAGTTTACTATCATTTTATAAGCCCAATACATCTAGTTTTACTCTTTTTAGTTAATTATGGTCATATAAGTTAATGTTACCTAATCTGTATCACTCTTTCTTTTCTTAGGTTTAAGGGGAAATGCCAATGAATTCTATTACATTTTGTGAGGTTGTTCGACTAGCTGGACATGTACTTTGCATGTATCGTGCTATTTGGAACATTTGTGTCCCTTTCTATAGATGTAGATAATGTATGCTAGTATTTCTCTAATTTCTCTGTTAGTTAGTCTCGTACTTATCAAGTGCGTATAAATTTCATTTTCAGGCACTAATTTAATATGAAATTTCATTCTATCTTTATGATTCGCATACTAATTATTTCAGCAGTCATTTTTTATTTTTAAGTCGCATTTGCTACGTATTTGAAGGGGGGAAAAACCTAATAATGTTGTTGTTGCAAGCTAATTGGGCAAACCTAATAATGTCGCCGTCGGGGTCCATGTAGAACTACTAATCAGTCGTCGAAACATCATAATTGCTAGTATACCTAAAACTAAAAACTCGTGTGATAATTTTGAGGACTCTTGTCTTTTAATTAGAGTCCAATAGTCAGATTAGTCTATAGCTCTTGTAACAAAATTGTCGATTTCATCTACCATTTGTTCTATAACTCTCCTAAATACCACATCCTAGTTATAACTTATAACAACGCCACTATCTACATATAAATTAAAGGAGGAGTGGTCGCAAAAATCATGAATTTTCGCCGAATTCTGATATTTCCTATGAAATTAAAAGTTGGTCGCAAAAATCATGAACTTTAACCTACATGCGAATTTCCACGACGTCGGTTTCCGACCAAATCAAAATTGACGTGGCAATTGAAACAAGGTCATTTTGAGTTTAAAATTAAGAAAAATAACTTAGCCACCTCACTTTCCCTCTTCCACCTCACCCTCTTTCTCTCTCCTCCTTATCACCACTCGACTCTCTCTCCTTCTCTTGTGCAGAACCCTAATCTACCACCTTACTCTTCGATCTCCAGAGAGATTCACCACCAGAATCCACAACCATAACCGCCCTTAGCCTCGCCTCTCAAATTTCCTCTTGGGCGAATGGCCATAAGCAATCCTTATTTCATTTCCTCTAAATTAAACACCAATATGAAAACCACTCATATCCAATTTTCTTCCATCCTCTTCTTCATTTTCATCTCCACCGCCAAAGCACCACCTCTGGTACTCGACATCGCCGGGAAGCAGCTTCATGCATGATCTGACTAGTACCACTCAATTGATGCCAACACAACCACCAATCGACGCCGCCTCAATCGAAACCACCACTCACATCGACACCGCATCTCTCTCTCTCTCTCTCCCTCTCTCAGGAACGTGATTATCTTGCAATTCTCCAAAATTTTGTGCTTTAAAATGACGTTGTTTTGATACATTAATTTGTCACTTCAGCTTTATTGCATCAGATTTCCAAATTGCCCCCTTAGATTCCAACATGCCACGTTAGTTTTGATTTGGGAAAAAATGGTTTGAGTGAGAAATTGGCTACGAGGTCAGTCAAAAGTACCAGATTTCAGCCAAAATTCGTGAGTTCATAAACATTTGCCTTAAATTAAATGAGAGTTAGCCATGGAGTGGGAAATCTTATAATAAAAGTTTACATATAATCAATCCAACCGACATATTTTAAATTGAGTATATCACGCATAATTTTTCCGGTAAAATTTGTCGCTTTTATGTGAAAGAAAATCATAGTGAATTGGTTGATAAATACAAAGTAAAATATGTTGTATTACGAAAAGAAGATCTAGCATGAAAAGCGAAGCAATATTGACAATCCTCACTCCATTGCATCCCCAAATATTTACAACAATTAATAGAAAATTTTTGGTGAAGATGGCCAAGCAACACTACATTATACTCAATCAGTTCTTTGTTAATAGAGTCGTATTCCTTATTGGGACATTTAGCATAGTAGAGTCATTTCTATTATTATCAAAAATTAGGTCTTTCAATGATTAATTAGCCTCTTAATTAAACATCCCTTATTACAATTAAGAAATTAAATCAAAAAATAAAATAAAGAAACTCAACCCCATCATTCTCTACCCACATGTATCTCACCTCATTTCTGGCGCCCTCACTCTCTCTCTCAAACCCGCCCCTCCCGCTTCTCTTTTCTCCACCCGAACCCTAAATTATGCCGCATCTCTAAATTCCGCCCCCTCCTTCTTCCTCCGCCCCATTTTGTCCTTCATCTGCTGACATTTTCCATCCTTTTTCCTCCCCCCTCTGTCGTCCTTCCTCCGCCTCTTTTTCGTTCTTCCTCTGTCTCTCTTTCGCGCTAGATCTACTATGGGTAGCGACCAAAGTGTTGGTGGGTGGATTAATCTCCACCGCCCTCTTTCTGATGTTAAGTCTGGCGGCAGGGAATCTAAAATTCCAACGCCAGATACTCGACATGTGAAATATGGCCACGCCACCCACACCGTGATGACGTATTGGAGCAGTGGGTACACCAGAGGCGTTGCGAGCAAAGATCCTTAGTGGATCTACAAATGGGAGGTCGAAGGGAAAGGTTATGAGTTGGTCGAAAAAGGGAATGGCTACGGGTCGGCCGACGAAGGGGGGAAGAGATAGCGTAGAGTCATGCACCATCCCAGATCTCTCTCCTGTGTACTTTCCGTGTAAGATTTGCGGCGAAACTTGGGATGACACGGTGGATGAGGCCGAGAGACAGATGAATGCGGAATGGGGGAGTAAGATTTACTGTCTCAATGATTAGAACAAAAAACCCTCTGATGAGGCTTGAACAAAGCGAACATCTTTTGTGAGATCTTTCCTTATGATTACTCTCTCCATCTGTTGGTTGTTTGCACTTTGTTAGATGTGCGGATATATCGAATTTGTTGATTTGCATTATTTTGGTTGTTGATTACTCAATTCCCTGATTGCAGCCCATGGCCTTGAGATGTGAAATGCAATTCATGGCCAACTCCATTGGAACTTCTAAGTTATCTGGAAGTTGTGCAGATTTCCTTAAGTGTGCTTTCCCTAAATGAGAGATTTTGTAGCTATTCTGTCTCTTCAACTTCATTATCTCTAGCATGCATCCTTGTAATGATAGGAAAACATTATCCAAAGTAACAGGACATGATTATGGAATGATTTTTACAATGCCTTAACTAAATCATTAATATTTTTGCATGCAATCCACACTTGTAGTGATTGTATTGCTCTGAACCATCCTAAATCATTCACATTAATGTTGGAGAGTTTGGAGGCTGCTGCACAAGTGTCATTGTGAAACCATTTTTCACTACAGCAGCCCTGAAGTATGGTTCATTATCTGTAATATGTGGCCTTGCATTATCTTGTTGTTGATAATTTTGGTTGCCCCTTCAGGCTAATTTTTCATTATGGTTGGTATAATCTGAATGCATACATAAAATATGGCTGGTATAATCTGAATTCATACATAAAATGCATGCATTAAACCATTTCTTGCACTAAAATGCATTTAATTTCCAGTGTGCCATTAAGTGTTTGGCACACTATAACGCATACGTGTTGTGCATATATTGAAAGCATAACTGTAATGCATACATTACCTTGGTGATCCAACATTTTTTAATGACCTCTTTTGTGATGCTTTCAATAGGCTTAGTCTCTAATGCCCCTACACATCTGTTCTTACTTGGTCTTATAGCTGGAACTTGTTTTGTGAATTCCATCAAACAAAAAAATTTCATTATCTGCAAACAATGGCCTGTTAACTGCACACATGAACATGATATTTGAGACGAATTTTTTACTTTTATATGTCCTATGTGGCTCTTCCTCTCCTGGTGCTAAATAGAACCTATAAGACTCTTGTGTGATATATAACCACTTTCCATCTATGTGTATATTGTTGTGCATATTCCTAAATTTGATCTTATTTAGAACTCTGTCTAGTTCTAATGCTTTTACTGTGAATCTCAAGTGTAGCAACTTATTTGCGGCTGTTAAATCAGGTCATATGGCTGAAGTATGTGATCTGATCAGACCTACATCCACCCAGCTCCAAAGTGTGGTTTTAGAACATCCTAAACCAGCAACTAAACTAATGAGATTGCTCTTTTTAGAATATTGTAAACTTTTCAGTAGAATAACATCTAGCACAATTTTTTTGGGATATTGTCTGCACTTTCTCTGACTTACTAACTTTATGGTTTCTCCTCTCTGTTGTTGTTTCTTTGCAGCTTTCCAGTATCTGGTGCATGTTTGCAAGCAAATTTTGAACTTCTGTTGAGCTTCCTTTAGTGTGCCACGAGAAGGTTTACCATCAATGCACTTTTCGAGGATGAATTGAACCACTTTTGGTTCTTAAATTTTGTGGAAAATTCTGGGCGCCCATCTTTTTAGAAGTTGTTGGAGTAATTGAATGTTTGAGTAGTTGAAGAAATTAATGACTGTGCTTTATTATGTATTTATAGAGAGAATTAGTAGCGACACATTTTGTAATTTGACCTTAAATTTTGTGTGTGGAGCCAAATTTTGTAATTTTGCTTACTCTCTCTCATGAATGAAAAACCAAATTTTAGCTGTCAGACAGTTTGGTCCACTATGAAAGTTGTGGTTGCATTAGTTTATTCCATTATCCACAATTATGTGTAGCATTTATTTATTATGATATTCAATTTATTAAACAAAAAATAAAATAAAATAAAATAAAATAAAATAAAATAGAGGTAAAAATCACATAAAAATTAGTTACTGAATAAATAAAATGAATATAAAACTAAAAAAATTAATTGCATAATAGAATTTGTTTTTATATAATAAATTAAAACTAAAACTACAATATCAAATCACTTTATCTACTTTATTCCCAAACTCACATAAAACACTGAGCATCTATTTCTAAATTTTTGTGTCAAAAAGAAACGCCTCTATTAACAAGGAACGAAGAGAGTAATATGGATCCAACCAATGCAGAAAATTCACAGCAAACAACAAACTAAGATATTTAAATAAATAAATAAAAAAAAAAGGAGCAAATAACTGGAGACACATGTGTAACACAGCTCCCACATAATGGTGAACTAACTAGTTCACCACTCAAATCTCCCAATTCACCACAAATTAGATCAAACACAACTAATTCTTCTATACAGTTTGAGAAAACAAACTGAAATAAAAGCTAACTAGTTGCCAACAGTCATCATAACCTTAAAATTGGCAAAGCCATCACAATCTCTATCCACCCCTTATATCTACACTCCCCCCCCCCAGTCAACAAACTCACCCCCATCGCAATCCATCACTCTCAATATCCCCTCAGCTTCTCTCCCAGCCTCTTCTCTCTCATGCCCCAAGCTTACGAGAACCTGCTTCAGCTCCAACGAGGAGAGCTTTCCGTCGCCGTCGTCGATGAGCTTGAAGACATGCTTCAGCTGGCTTGAAGCCTCCATGGCTGCGAAAGATGAGGCCAGCCAACTCATGTCACAAGTTAGTCTCCAACTTCTACTTGTTTCTGATTTCTTGCAAATAGTTATTAGCTTTCTTGAAAAGTTCTTCACCATTGCGAGAGATAATTTCTTCCTGTTGAATATACACATGTGAGTTGTCGCACGTCGAAATTATGAAATAAAATAGATCAACATAAATACCTAGTGAACCACTCTTTCTATCACCAATTGGTTTTAGTATTGAACCTCACTAATGGGACCGTACCTAGCCCCAATAAAAATCTAACACTTCTTCGCTGGAGCTGCGAAATCAGACATAGTTTTGCAGAATCTAGCATGATTTTTTGAGGGTGTAATAGGAGTTGGATTGTTACTATAGTGCAAGAAATGGGAGTGTAATGGTTAATTAAGAAGACGGGAAACAAATGATTAGGCCATTTTGGACTAAAATTGCTACTTGTGTGTGTAAGCATATGTATGTGATAGTTTTCGCATGTGGAGTTTTGCACTTCTTGACGATTTTGAGTAATTACCTGACCTTGTCATAATTTTACAGCTATAAGGTCCTACAGAGAGAAGCAGGTCTCGTTTTTCTCTACCAAACAAACAGAGTAATCATGGAGTAGCCCATACCACCACACAGTAGGTGGGATTTGAAGATGAATTTTCAAATGTCCGTCATGTCCTTGCTAGACCCATTCGATGGACTATACTGAACCCCTTTCGGATACTATGATGCTACACTCGATAAATTACAATATTTTTGTATATTTCGCATCCACCAATACACACCTTAGTGCGTGAAAAATACGAGACATTACACCATACGCACGACCGAACATTTAGAATAAAGGCATACAAGACGGAGTAGAAAACTAAGCGAGATTGCCGGCAGTTTTACCCCTCGGCTTTATGTAATTTAGGTGTTTACAGTATTCGGATTTCCGCAGGTTAAGGAGCAAACATCATTGGTATATTATTCCAAGAGCAAAATCCTGGTCCACTGCATTTTAACCATTTTAGACGGCAAACATGATAATTTAAGAAAGAAATGATACTTGAGATATGTATTCTGCAATCTGCATTGTCATGCGACTTTGAGACACATCGGTACACGATGTTCAGGAAGTAGACGAGATCTGGAGATTAGACAATCAAGACAAGTAGCAGAAAGAAGACCAACACGACTTCCATCACCCACATAAATGATCCTCTAGAGCAGGGCCGTTCCTGACTAAAAAAGGTCCGGGGCGAAACTTTAAAATAGGCCCTATTATTTTAAAAAAGTCGATGCATACATTCATTCATATAATATAACA
>JAYDZE010553742.1:0-13272 GCA_034509125.1 Monilaria moniliformis | reverse complement strand
CCTAATGTTCAATTCTTTAGTTTAGGTATGGAATTGAATTTGTGGAATTAAAAGAATTTGGAATTAAGATTGAATTCAAAATCCAATTTTTTTTCATGATAACAAACAATGGAATTGGAATTGGAAGCCCCAATTCCAATTCCAAACCCCCAATTCCATTCTCCCAAACACACCCTTAAGGCAATTTTTTCATGAAGTGATGTAGTATTTTTTATAATTTTTTAATTGAAAAAGAAAAGAAAAAAAAAACTCAAAGTCATAAAATTCTCACTCAATGTTATTGGAAGCAAAATTCCACATTCATGGAAGAAAATCAGCCAACAACACTTACTTATAAATACAATATTTAGCAAAGAATGCTAATAAACTATGGACAATTATATTAGCTAAGCGAAACATATGAAAATAAAGCCCGACAACAAAGCTATCCGATGCCTTCACAATCACCATTTGCATGTCCTCCTCTAAAAAGAATGAGTTCGGGTTCAAGTCAGATAAAATTTTCACCGTAAATACAGAATCATGTAAATAACCACGTAATTTGCCTTTGATTTGATGCTCGAAACTAAATCAATACTCACTTCTAGCAATTAATTCACCTCTTAGAACAGAGGAAGGTCAATGAATCAATAACTTCATAAACCCCAATAAAAACAAATACTTACTCCAAATTATAAAATGTATAATAGTGTTATGTACACGGATTAATTAACTAGAATTATATTCCTTTTACCCATCAAACTAAAAAAATTAGAAGATTTTGAAAGAAATTGTATCACATTGCTAATTTATTTTTAATAAGTCCTATATCATTAATAATGCGATATTACATTATATTGGAAAATCCAAAACAAATTTAATGTGGCTATAAACATGTTAATTTTGAGATTATATTAACCTGCAGAGTTTATCTGTGAAGGGGTACCTAACACTAATTATTAATCCCTAATACATATGTCGAAAGTTAATTTTCTGTAATATTATTTATGGGAGTTTGTATTTTATCACATATTGACTTTAATAATAATAATAATAATAATAATAATAATAATAATAATAATAATAATAATAATACACGTATTGCTGGCGTAATCTAAAATAAAATACTGTATATTATAAAGTCAAAGGTTTCTGCAGTGCACCGCGGCCCATCAAATCCCAGCTCTCACTTTCTCCCTCTTATAAATTGCAGAAATTTAGGCTTTCAGTTTACTGGCTTTGATTCTCTCTCTCTCACAGCACACACACTCACCATGAGAGAGAAAGTGGTAAGCATTTGAACGATAGAGTTTAATCAACACATAATAAAAACAAATCTATCATGCAAATGGCTACAAATTGAATGAAGGGCCAGAGTGGGAGTTGTGTGTTTATGAGTGTTTTTTGCCATTCCTACTCCTGCAATCAATCTCAATTGAGGTGTTTTTCACCCCTCAAATCTCTCCTCTATTTTACCTCTTCTCCTGCCAGTTAATTATCTCTCTTCTCTCTCTCTCTCTCTCAATATTGCAATTTCGTTTTTATTTTTATTTTCAAATTTTCACATCCTATCAGCTTATTCCTCTCTCTCTCTCTCTCTCCCTCTCTCCCCCCCAATCTATGACTTCACTCACACACACTTTTTTTCTCTCTCTTCATCTCTTATAATGAACAAGTGGATCTGGTGTCATTTTCATCAATTCTTCACTAGGGTTTCCTGGGGGTCTTAAAATCTTTTTTATTTCTATTTTCCTATAGTCATGATTCCGATTTTCTCCGACCTTCAGCAAAGCTTTCAGCTGGTATTTTGTTCTTGTATTCGTCAGAATTTGGCGCAGATTTGAGTTTGCGGCATTGTTTTCGTTTAATTTTTCTATTCTAATATTAAAGAAAGCCTTTTCCCAAGAAATATAAATGAAAAAATTGAGTCTTGGATACTAAGTTTTAGAAGACTGGGTTTTCATTTGGAAAGATTTAATTTGGAGAGGTCGCTGGATCAAGGTAGATTGTATAATGTTATTTTTTATGCTAGTTTT
Organism: Monilaria moniliformis; assembly: GCA_034509125.1. Lineage (NCBI taxonomy): Eukaryota > Viridiplantae > Streptophyta > Magnoliopsida > Caryophyllales > Aizoaceae > Monilaria > Monilaria moniliformis. The sequence goes on along the minus strand of JAYDZE010553742.1, from coordinate 11,257 downwards.
ATGAATATATACTACTGATATTTTGTTGATTTGGAATGCTATTAGGATGTTAGATCTCTAGAGTTCAATAGCTGCTCTCTTTGTTGACAAGAGCTTTGTGAAAACAATGCCTTTGCAATTTGGAAAGTTTCTTTGCTTATAGATTCTGCCATTTAATATTTCCCTTTCTTGTGTTTGCTTAATTTTATGACAATACTTTTTGCACCTAGTCCTTCGTAATGCTTGTATGTTACAGGAAGTAAAGAGTTACCTTTTGCTGAAGATAGTTCTAATCTGATTATAATTACTTTTTCCTTTTTTGCCAAATTAGGTGAGACTTCTTTTTGCATGCATGCCTTCGTTAATTCTTTATTGGCTTGCAGAAGTAAGGATTAGTGTCTTTCTGAAGCTAACTTTTTGTCAAATTGTAACGCTTGTTGAATTACTGCCTTTAACTTAGCATTCGTGGAAAATCATTCCTCAGCCTATATTGTTAGTGAGGATTATAAGGAAACCGATTCTGATTTTCTTTCTATTTAGTTCAATTCTCATAAATGCTGTACTTTAACCACTTGTAATTGATCATTCATGCGTTAGTTCTTTGGGTGGATGCTAAGATATAAAATTGTACATTTTTCCTTTCTGAATTATAAGAGGCAGTAAAGATGTTGCTTTACATGTTTTGTGAGTTTGACTTATAGGGATATATGTTGGACAGTTGACTCATAAAACTGTTTCGCTTGGTTTCTGATGACGTGTTACAAATTTTTAAATTGTATTTTGTAGGATATCTTCAAACGTGATTGGCCTCTTAAAGAAAGCAATTTTTCCCATTGGAGAATCGACCCTATTGATGTGACGAGACTTGTCCAATCACGAATTCAACGTGTGTCATGTCTATTATCACTAATAACGTGTGGCTGCTTTATGGTTTATATGGGTAAACATCTTTTTTGGTGATCTATATTTCCTCGCTCCCAAAATTCATGGCTTGTTGGGTGGTTAGATAAATAGTTTTGTTTGAAAGAGAATGAGATTGGACATTTTGGGTTGCACAAAGTAAAAGCATTTTCTTATAAAACCATGCATCATGTCCCACTTGCTGCCTCACACTCTATAACTTTTGCTTCTTGTTCTTTCAAATATTAGGAGATGAGAATGTCGAATGAAAGTGATGAGAGGACGAAGCCCAACAGTGGCGTAGATTCCCCGTCTGTTGATGATGGTATTGAAGGAAATGTCGGAGTGAATGGCCCACTTAAAAAAGGTCCGTGGACTTCTGCAGAAGATGCAACTTTAGTTGAATATGTTACAAAACACGGAGAGGGCAACTGGAATGCAGTTCAGAAACACTCGGGTCTTGCCCGCTGTGGAAAAAGTTGTCGTTTGAGGTGGGCGAATCACCTCAGACCAGATCTTAAGAAAGGTGCATTTACACCTGAGGAGGAGCGTCGCATAATTGAACTCCATGCCAAGATGGGAAACAAATGGGCTCGAATGGCTGCTGAGGTGTGTCCCAATGCTTCAATTTATTTTCATGTATGGTGAAAAGTATATTGGCATATGATCTATCTGTTTTCGCATTTAGGCAGTTCATTTCTCATGCAGCATTTCACTGCAAATACGCATGTGCCTTCTACAGCTGCATCCGTGTGGTATTTAATTATGATTGTAAGAATAGTCATATCATAGCATGATAGTTAAGCTTTTCCTGTAAAAATGTATTGTTAATTTCCTCAATTGGTTCCCATGGACACCACCTCCAATACCTTTTGGGCCGTTCATTTCTCATCCTGATGCATCTTCCACAGCTGCATCCACATGGTATTTAATCAAGATTGCAAGAATAGTCATAATCATCATGATACAGTCAAAAAGACTAATACTTTCCCTGTAAAAATTGTATGGTTAATTTCCAAAATTGGTTCCCATGGACTCCACCTCATTTGATGCCAAAGTGCAATGGAATTTAGGCAGCTCCTATCATCTGACCTTATTTACCATATTCTAAAATCCTTTACACTGTACTGCCTCACTAAGTTTAAAAAGACATTGCACGATATTTATTTGTGGTATGGCATCATTGTAATCAAGAAACATGTGGGTGGACCATCACCCGCTTTCACATAGAAAGGAATGGATTAAAGATGTACATTGTATATGTGATAGAGATAGCTTACTATGTGCACAGGTTTGAAGTTTGTGGGGCTGTAAAGTGGCCATTCTAGGTCGGAAATAATCTGCTCAAGATTTACTTTGTTTGTTACTGTTTATAGCATTCTTCCGCCTTAAGATTGATGTGTACCATTAATTCATTATTTATTTTGAGTTATAGCTTTGTAAGCATAAGTGTGATGTTACTGGTATGGATCCCTTAGTGACATGATATATTAGAGTTTAGCTATAATCTCTCATCTTAAGAGATACTGTAGTTGCATCTTTTCTATATCTGTTTCTTGTCTGATGGAAATATTTTGCTCCATACCTGGAAAAACTTTATGGTGACACGATGAAATACTTTTCATGCTTAGAATGGGTGCTAAGAATTTGATATCCAGTATAATTATGTCTTCATGCTCATCTTCTCATCCTTTTCGTCTCTACTGGCAGTTGCCCGGCCGCACAGATAATGAGATTAAGAATTACTGGAACACCAGAATTAAAAGAAGACAACGTGCTGGCCTACCAATTTATCCACCTGATATCTCTTTGCAGTCATTGAACGATAACCTGCAAAGTGATGACATGAGTAATTTATCTTCTGGTAATGTGCACCATCCGGAATTCATGCCAATTAACAATTTTGACATTCCAGCTGTGGAATTTAAGAATTTGGAACTCAGTCACCACATATACACACCAGCCCTTCTGGATTTTCCTGCTGGTAACTTGCTTAATATTCCTGCAAGTAGCCTGCTTACACGGGGTCTAAACTCTCCATACCATAACAAGTCCTTGCTCCCAACAGTTCATCCATCCAAGCGTCTTCGCGGGTCTGAACCGATGTTCCCTGGCTTAAATGCTCCTATCTGTAATGTTTTCCCTGGTGGGAATCAATACAATATTGATAGTTCTATGCAAATTGGTAAATCTTCGGTGTTCTCTGCATATGATGATGATCCTGCAACTGACGATGCGAGAACTTCGAGTTTACCTAACGGCAGCCATGCCGTATTAAATGGCTACTCTTCTTCAGAGCCTTCGTGGGCAATGAAGCTGGAGCTCCCTTCACTCCAAACTCAGATGGGTACTTGGGGCGGCTCACCCTCACCCTCTTCCCCGTTGCCTTTCTTTGATTCCGTTGATATCTTAATCCAAACGCCCCCAAATGAGCACATGCTCTCTTGTAATCTTCCACCCCAAAATAGCGGTCTATTGGATGCAGTTCTCCATGAATCAGAAACTATGAGAAATTCCAAGGGCAACAGTTTTCAGCATACTCCACATGCTTCCACTGTGATGGATGACTTAGCACATGCACTCCACGAGACGGAATGGGGAGCATATGAAGAACAACTCTCTCCTTTAGGTCATTCTTCCTCATCGGTGTTCAGTGAGAACACCCCCATCAGTGGGAACTCGTTGGATGAGCCCTTCCCTACGGGGACTTTTCCAGGTACGAGTTCCTTCTACACAACCTTCATCGCTCTATTAGTACATTGCATTTATTTCACTGGGTTTTTTTCCTTAATGTTATCCTGCATTACTGTGATGTTTTAGTTAAGGAAGAAGCAATGAACAGGGGCCTAGTGCCATACGATGATAACGTTGAGACAAGAAACCAGATTATCTTTTCCAGACCGGATTTCTTGCTCGCCTCCTGTTTCGGCCCAGTTAAACACCCAACTAAGGAACAGACTCTAAAAGATGCAGGAACATTTCTTGGTGGCGATTTGAGCAGAGACTGCAAAAATGTCGATGCAGTGGCAACTCCATCAACTCAAGGCCACCAGGATCACGATTCCAGTGCTTGGAACGCCATGCCTACCGTGTAGGCCACTTATTTGCATTCGAGAAAACACAGATTTTCAACTGCCTCTGAATATGTTTTCTATTTTCTATTGCTACTTGTCGCATGAATCAAGTTCTGGCCTCAATATTGGGGCAGAAATGGCTTATTTTTCAGGAACAATTCTGTGATGTTTGGTCGTGATGTCTAGCAGGCAAACATTGTAACATCCTGTGCTTCGTATGTGTTTTATTTATGAGAGCTGTACGAGAATATTTCTGACGAACATCGACCTTGATTTTTGTTGTTTATCTACAATCTCGTCACTTGATTCAAAGCATTCTTGTCAATAAGTCACTTCTCATTCATATTTGCCTGGAAAAAAAGCTGCATTTCACGTTCTTAATAATATTGATTTCGCATTTTGGTTCAAAGCACAATCAGCTACAATACAATATTCTTTTACAGACAAACTACACGAGACATACAGTAAATGTAGCAACTGCTGTCTGTCACCATAATTTTCTGAACGAAATACAACACACATTTCTTGCTAATTACAATTGTTACAGAAAAAATTGCTCGTTAGCTATCAGCTTCCTACTTCCAAAATCAAGTTCGTTGCCTAACCCTCCGGCCGCCGTTGTCACCGCCGTCGGAGAGCTGAGCCCACACACTCCCAGACTTGCCACCACCGCTGCTGCAGTCTTCATCACAGCCAGCCACTGTCTTCAAAAGCTCAGACTGTAGAGATGGGCAATTTTCTTTAAGATATTCAAAACCATCCGAACGCATGACAGCTGCAAAAAGAGTCATGGAAGATTGTATATCGCAGCGAATCAATATACAAAACTAAAATACAGAATACATGGTAGTTGCAATCCTAATAGGCTACAAACTCTAGCTGGTTGAGTCACCTCGGACCAAGAAGATCACACATCTCGCTTCCCCAAGGTGTTACTAGAAATAAGATACAAACTCAAAGAGCATGGAGAAGATTACAGTATACTGTCCACAACGTAGAGCTAAACACAAGTCAAGTGATTGTGGGTATAAACATTTAATAATTTGTACTACAACTATTAATGTCTTACTAGATGATAGAGAAATGTTAAAACTACGAGCCAGTTTTGTTTATTATCCAAATAAAACTTTGCACTTCCCTTTGTCCGAATTACTTGCTATTTTTTTTCCATTTCATAAATAATACTCCGTACAACGTATTCTCATCAATAAAACTCATTTAACTATTATCTCACATCACATGTTTCCAAAGTACCTATAAATTCATCCCAGAACATGCAACAAAGACCACAACAAAAACCAACTTCCAATTCTAAACCTTGGTCAACTGAGAAGTTCCAAAATCTTGTGAGCAACATTAAGAAATACAAAAACATCATTATTGAAAAACTCTATTAGTCCATTCATATAACCTAGCATGCTATATTCCATTTAAATGCGTCCTAACATAGTCAAAGTTTAAACTGCGTAAAAAAGTGAATACATAGTAACACAAACTAGAAAATACATTCTCATAAATATATACAGTAGTGGTACATTCTAATTAATGATACTAACACAGACTAAAAAATGTTAAGTAGATAAAGGAAGAAAATGCAAAGCAGAATTAGTCAATTTAAGAATGACATGATCTTGATTTTTGATAAATAAATAAATACATTAGTGTTACATCATATATTTTAGTTACGCCCCAAACAAAAACCAAGTAGCTTGGGCATTGGCTAAATTTAGACAAATCTCTTAAGACCAACACCTAAGGAGAATCATGTTTCCTCCAAGTTAGGATGCTACTGTAAGAAGACCAAATATATGTAGTCAAAATTCAGCTGGGAAAAGCACATTATCATCTAAGATCTATTGGCATAAAGTCTATTGGCACCATGAGATAGAACTTAAAAATATGTTGAGGCTGCAGAGAGAGGAGGTTTCCATCTCATTCTCAACCTTAAGTGTTAGTAAAACAAAACTGATATAAGCCGAGAAATGCCATAAAATCTTGGTGATAGATGGGCAAGAAGTTCTTCCTATGGACAACCAAGACAAAATGAATAGCAATTTTCATAAGGAAACGAGCTAGGCAAAGCAATGAGGATATCTTCTTCTATCAGAAATAACAACATTCCAAATTAACCACAGGATAAAGAAAGAAGGCCACAAGTTATATACCTGCCAGGTTCTCAGCAGCAAATTTAAGGCAAACATCTTTCAATTCTGCAGCATGATAACGATCTGCCAAAGAAAGTACTTGTGTAACTGAATTTACAGATATATCTTTGCAAAGATGAGATTCGCATATCCTTTTAAGTCTTTCTAAGTCATAATGATCAGCTGCAGCCAGCAATTTTGCAGTTAAGGTGTCAGCTACCAATGGAGTAGAGCAAGAACTAGATGTTATCAGCTCATTTTCAGTCAAGGCGTCTCTGTAGATAAAGTGCAGCAGCGCCTGTCGTGAATCAAAGAACATAAGCATGTATTCCACATTCCCCATTATGGAAATGAACAGACAAGTCATTTCACCGACCTCATCGATATAAGTGCAGAAATAGCAAATCACCCAAATGCATAAGCTAACTATTAGGTAAGATAGTTACTCTGGTAGAACCAGACAGAGCAGATCAAAACTATCTACTCACCTTAAAAACTTTAGGTTCCATGTCCGGAACCATAACCTCTTCCACTTCAGTATCGACTCCTTCAAGGAGTTCAGACCGAAATTTGGGGGAACGAGCAGCTAATACCAACTTGTGGGCATGGAATTTCTCCCCAGATACATTAAATGTGATATCAGATCCTTCCATGTTTTCTAAAAGCATGCCTATGTCTGACCCAATATCAGAATCTGGAACCTGAATAGAGTGTAACCTAGACCTAGAACAATCAATAGCAGAAACAACAACTCCAACGGTACAGTTGATCTTCAAGCAATCATCTCGAAGATAATCTGATGTTTCAAGCATAGCTCTCCTGAAAAAGCGCTTGTATCCCCTGCATTAAGGCACAGAAGAAGTTAAAACATCAACTTTTAGAGAGGAAGACCACCAACTTTACCCAATTAAAGAATATTGATACGGTTCATAAAATGTGTTAGGCGTATTCACATGAGGATAAAGAAAGTTCAAACTTATGTTCCTGCCGCAAAACCTCAAAGTCCTAGACAAAAACCTGGGCATTAGCCTACACTCAAGACTTCTGAGACGTCCTCCAGATTAGTTTTTCCTCCTAGATATTTAAGGTAGAATCTCTAGCAGCTTGAAAGTGCTAATACAGAAAGAAGAACCTTAATTATCCCAAAGCCAGCAAGAAATTCAAGTTAAAGGCGCTACCAACTAATCTCTAATATGCACAGCACAGATCAACGCAAATCTGTGATAAGATTTTTCATTACACCTTTTGATGTAGATAACTAGGTATTAAAACCATACTGGAGAAACTAATTAAAACATGTTAACAAATGTGGAGCTAATCTAATATACCTGATAGTGCAACTGAAACCACTTTTTCTTATCCCAACAAGGCAGTTTTTCCTTTATTCATGTAATTTCAAAATTAAATGGCCATGACCTATACTCCACCATATTGAGAAACGTCTTGAGTTAAAGAATGTTAGTATACAACCAAACAGTCATTATCAGCCAAACATGTCTGAGTAAGAAATTTTGAGCTCTTTTCTATATCAACATTTTATCAGGAGAATTTCAACCACAACTTGATAAAATATGTACCCGAACCAATTAACACCAAGTATATTTCTCTTGAGAATGCTACTAAACTGGGACATATGCAATTCATGTGGGGTTCAAACCCAGCTTCATAACAGTAGCCTACATGACATTAATATGAGAATAATATGAAAGCCTGAAATGTAGTCTCAATCCCAAGAAACAATAGAAGCTGACTGACGTAAGATGACAACAACAAGATATGCTACGATACTCTAGAACCCCATCGTAAAGCCAAACAGCCCATTCACAAAGATTTATACCAAGGAGAAATCTATTGATTAACAAAATTGCAGCCTATATTTCAACCAATAGATTACTTTTGTAAAACTTTCAACCAATAAAATTAGTATGCCCAAAATCTAAAGAAAAAACATAGTCGTTTGTTTACCGACCAAGATCAAAAAAGAAAAAAGCCAATAAAAGCATTGAAGAACCAATTGAGATAAAATCACATAGTCCCAACAACTCATCATCCATTTCCACCGCAAAAATGCAAAACGAAAGCGGGCTACCAAAATAGGAACTTATTACATCATGATGCAAGAATGACAAGGAAACGATAAACTCACCACATGCTACCGCGGTATTTAAGCGTATAGGGCCCGCTCTCGAGCGATCGATCGAAATGGCTATGCACCTTATGCTTCCCTTTTCCGCTCTGATCCATGAGCGTGAGCTCGAACAGCGCCCGCACATCCGTACCCTCGCTCGCCAGCGCAATGAACACCGACACGTAGGTCGAATTATCCTCGGGGTTCTTCCCGTCGGGGTAGAAATAAATCGCCCATTTGTACCCTCCCACCGTGAATTCTTCGCTCGCTATGTGTTTCCCGACGCCCATGCCTTTCGCCAGAGAGTAGCCCTGTATCACGAACCGGTGCGACCCGTTCACCGTCTCCGTCACCGAGCTGGAATGCGTCGGCGATGTCTGGTTCGGCGTCCTATCCGGCGTTTCCGCCATTTGCCCACTTGATTTCCGGTCGTGACAATCAGGCGAAACGCATTGCGTGTGTGAATTGGGAGGGTGGAGACGAGAGAGGGGAAAGCTAATTAGGGTTTTCTTATTCAAATTGTTTTGGGGATTTGTGATTTTTTGGGTATTTCCTTTTCTCTGGTTGTCGGAATTATGGGTTGGTGGCGATAATTGAATTTGGTCAGCCGCCGGAATTATTGGCCACCCCCATAACTATATTTATATAATCTTGGTGGAGCTTTTCTTGCTTGCTTTGAAATTCAATACTAAAATATTTAGATTTCTAAACTTAAACATCAAATTTTAGCATGGTTTTAAACCTGAAATTTTAATATTCATAAAACATCAAATTTTAAAATTTATTTATTTTTTTGAATTATATTATTAAATTGTCATTTTATATTGTCAATTTTAAGGTGGAATTGAATTTGTAATGGGTGTAGTTAAGCTAAAAAATGTGTGACATCACTACTAATTTACTATTTAGTGTACATTTAAATTTTAAAAGTAAGATTCAAATGATTAGAGAGGGGGGTGGGGCGACAGGGAACAAGATTTTTTGTTATCCAAAGAAAGGTAGAGCATTAATTATATGCCACGTACTCTCATTCACCTATCTTTTTTTATGATCACAAATGCTTCATATCATTACATAGATATCCATTTCAACCAAAATTCCTGAGCCTGAAAAAGAAGAATTCAGATCAAAAATGGAAATGACTAGCCATTCTCTCTCATATGCCAAGGCCAATTCTCTGGCGCCACCAATTTTTCCAGCCAAAACCTACTCTCTTGCTCGTACCACTGTTGATTTTCATGGCTATAATTGCCTGCCCAGAAAGCTGAAATTTAGTGCGAGAGAGTTGAGGAATTTTGTTGCCACAAGAGCTTCCGATTCTGCAACCAATGCCTCTCCAACGTGGCTTCTTGAACCCGTAGGTCAGCTAAGCTCCTCCTCCTCATTTGCGTGTGCGTGAGACAGACAGAGAGAGAGAGAGATGATGTTGCCAATTAAAGGGAATTGCTATTTATGATAAATTCTTGAATCTTGATAGGTTATTGTGCACTTGTATTTACATTGAGCATCTTGGGTTATAAGTTATTAGGAATAATTTAGGCACATATATTTATTTATTTCTGAAAAACATGATCATATACAGTTGTCAAAACTTGATACAGCAACGGTTGCAGGAGTTTGTTGCAAAACTGTCTGCTTGCTTAGACTGTGCTTGTGCATTTCCTTTTATTCTGAAAAAAGCTCCAAATTCAATCTGACAGTGTTACTAAACAGGTGATGGCGATTTTGGGCATATAGGCTATAAGATTGCGAGGCCCGGTGGATTCCAAATAGATTCTGTAAGTATAAAAAATTTCTGACCAATAGTGTATCCTTATTAAAGAATTGATTATTGAATTATTGATTTTTGACATGACTCAGAATGTAGTTACTGTCGGCCGCGTTCCTGAGAAAGCGGATATTGTGATTCCTGTCCCTACAGGTACACGAATCTCTTCTTTTTTTCTTCTCTTGGCCTTGATTATGCACTTAAATTTGGAAATATACCTTTACGTTAAATTTATAATGCATGGAGAATCATCGATTCACAACGCATGGCTCTGATACCACGTGTAAACTTAATTTCGAAAACATAGCTGAAGTTGAATTCACCCGAGCTATTGATCGGAATGGATGAAGTTCGTTTTCTCTCTTTACAGTTCGTAATCACACCCAAATATTCTGACAGATTCTTACGTTTTCTGATAGATGGTGGAATTCGTAAGATGATAAGGGATGTGTCTTTTGTAGGCAGAGGCAGGATCTAGAACTATTTGGATCTGCAACTATACGCCGTGCATCAAGAAACCGAATGAGCTTAATTAAAATATAAAAGTTATTGGGCTATAAATAGATATCCCATTAACCAAAACAACATACAATTTAATGAGTTAAAGAATTAATGTTTACATTTCCAAGATGTAAGAAGTTAGTTTCTAGGTTTTGAATTCCTCTTTGGTTGTCTTATTTTGGATATGTTGACAATTGTTGCAGTGTCGGGTGTACATGCTCGGATCCAGAAGACAGAAGACAACCTATTGATTACGGACATGGACAGCACAAATGGTACTTTCATCAACGAAAAACGGCTTCTACCTGGAGTAGTTTCCCCGGCATCACCTGGGAATCTCATCACATTTGGTATCAACTCACCCAATGAGTAGTTTCATGGCAGCTAATTAATACATAATATAATTATTTGATTTTGTGGATGTTATTTTCAGGTGACACTAATTTAGCAATATTCAGAGTATATAAAGTTGACACCGAGGAGTTAAGTAGTAAAGAGGAGCCCGACAAAGTACCAAACACCACAACCTCATCTTAGTTCTACTTTGCTGCGCTAGCAGCCATGGATTTTACCCAATAATGTTTCTTATTAAGGTTTCTTGACTCAAAAACTTGATCTCAATGACTCTCTATCGCCACACACATATTCAGGGATGATATCTGATCGATCTATTTTTCGAGGATTGTTTAACAGTAATTATGAGCTGAATTTAGAGGTAATAACACGAGGGTTTACGTGGTTCGACTGTTAATTAAGTCTACGT
>JAYDZE010553731.1:0-13273 GCA_034509125.1 Monilaria moniliformis | reverse complement strand
CCCGATAAAATAATTTCCTAAATACCCGATCCCGTACCCGAACCCGCATTATCGGGTAATGGGTACCCGATACCCGAACCCGTTTTGGCACCCCTAAGCAAAAGCATTGAAAAAATTTACATTAATTTTTTTACTTTAAGTAGGGTGAAGTCCGACTAAATTTTTTTTGACAGTTTTGGGATAATATTAAAAAAAGGAGATCTCAAAGCTTAAAGATTTTATTTGGCTAATAGGGGAATTACTATTTATGTTTTCGAGTACACTTAGAGCACCCGCAATGCAACCCTCGTGTTTGTAGCGAGGTGCTGCAAATGGGGGCAGGGTCCATTTGCAGGGTTGCGGGGGTGGGGAGAGGTGTGGCGGCCGCGGTGTCAACCGGCCTTGCGGCGTTCGGCGCACCGCACGCCGACAAGCGCGCATCGCCCTCACCTTCCCCTCTCATCCAATCGCCAACTTGTGTGCCTCCCATAGCGGCCCGCGGCACGTTTTCCAATCTTGTCCAATCTCTTTCTATTATTAAATTTTTGAAGAAAAGAAGAAGGGGGATGTAGAAGAAGAAGAAGAAGAAGAAGCGACACATGGAAGAGAATTAGAGAAAGATGTAGAATTTAGGTTTTAAAAATATTTTTATATTATTGGTTTGAGCTATTTATTGGGGGTTATTGTTAGTTTAGGTTTTATATACATTTTTATATTGTTAGTGTGGGTTAATTTATATTGGGCTAATTCAAATCAAATTATTATTTTTAATTTAATTTTTTTAATCATATAATTTTTGGAATTTTAGTTATTATATTTTTTGAAGTTATAATCAGTTACTATAATTTTATAAATATCGCAATTTAGAGATTAATAAAAAAATTGATGAATTAAAATAATAGAGTTGTGATTGAATTTTTGTGGCTGGATTGTTGATGTTTTGGCTGAAATTTAATATACTGATATGATAGGTGAAAAATTACAATTGTGGCAGAAATTTATGACTGAGCTTTGGATGGCCTCAAAGCAAATATGAATGAGTTTATTTTTCCTGAACATTTTCTTAAATTATTGTTAGATGTGTAAATATATTAAAATTAAATAATGAATCTCGATAAATTTTATCATAATATATAAATTATATGTATGTGTGTGTATATTAAATTAATAAATTATTCTTAAAATTAAAAAAATAAGAATATTATAATTAGTTAAAAAAATATGAATGAACACTTCTATGAGAATTATAGATAAATATAGTATACTATGTTACATGATTATCCACTTCTTTCATATATAATAAAATAATAATAAGCAAATCAAAATTTTAAATTTGTATCACAGTACTCTCTGATAAGAAGGTATAGATTTATAATTTATTTGATGTCATGACTCTTATGTAAGTATATTGTTCTTCTTACGTGAAATGGCATATAATTAGTGGATTTGAGTGAAAACTGTGTTGGAGATAATATGGGTCAAATATGTTTAAATGGTTTTAATAGTAATTAATTAATTAATTTTTTAAACAATAAGTTATTTATATTTTCTGAATGATTAAACAAAACAATATAATAAAGTGTAGAATATGTTTGGGCCGTAACGTTGCTGGGTGCTGCTGTAGCATCACCATAATTGAAACACAAATCTCATTTTGTTCAAAGTTCAAACCAAATTTTAGAAGCCTAAATCAACGACAGATTTTGGAGCTGTCTCTTCACGTCAATTTAATTCAATTCAGACGAAGGTACGAATTCCTATTTCCTAACGCATTTTCTCGCCCTTTGTTTTTTCTTTTTGTTAGATTATACGGAATTGTGTGTTTTGATTTATGGTACGCTCTGCCGCCTTGGCAAAAGTTTTGTTTGATCCGGATGATTCGATCGTTCATTTGTTTTTTCTAGACCCGTACTCGAATTTTGAAGTCTTTGAATGCTGGATTGATTTGTTTTCGGTTCCTCTCTGTCTGTGTGTTTTAGGATTTTTTGAGTTGAGATCTAATTGATCAATATGCTGGTGTGCAGTTACTTTTTCTTAAGATTCGAGTTATCAGACGAGATTTGGGTTTCTTAGATTTTTTTACTCAATGAAGTTAGTGGTCACTGAAGTAGAGGAGTCATGGTTTATGAAATGAAAGATTGGGTTATGAAAGCTCGTTCAATGGAGACTCCTCGAAGTGTTTCTGACTCGGTATTTTACTCTGGGTTTCCTTAATAGGCAATCAATAATCTCAACATTTACTTATGCATTTTAATGAAAGAATTTTAGGAGATCAAAGGCGATGCAAGTTACATGTGATGCAGCATGTTTGTGGTGTAGTCTTTTCAGCTAAGATTTATCCTATGCAGACTGTAGTCATGGCTATTTAAAAATCAGACTATCTGATGCATTTGGTCGAGCATTATAGTCATCCATAAAAATAATTTATTTTTATTTTGTTGGGGTGGGGTGTAGTTGTTACTCGTTACCTAACCTTTATTACATTTTATCTTTGTTTGCAGTGTTGCCAATTTTGTTTTTGGATCATATAATCTATATATATTGTAAGTTACCCCACATGTTCTACATCTATCTGTTTACTTACAGGGACCTTTTTATTATTTTTGTTGCAGTCCGTACAGTTGCAAGATATTGAATTCCTAGTTATTTCCATAGACTTCATAGAAGATATAATAATTGGAGAACAAGAATAGCCGAGTGATGTTTTCATTATTTTATGGACTCTGGAAGTACATGTTCACCAAGATGGAGTTTCATGTTCTCATTCTTGGAATTGACAAAGCTGGCAAAACAGTAAATTGCTAAACTGCTATATATGTGTTGCTATATTTTCCTTGTTCCTCATGCCTCTACCACTCAGATCCATAATTGTTTATGGATATTTGAAATTTTATACATATCTAATTAAGCAAGTGTATATTTGTATCCAAATCATTGTTTGAGCTGATTCAGACTTCTGTTTCTTAGACATTACTGGAGAAAGTGAAGTCACAGTATTCAAACTTGGAAGGCCTTCCGCCTGACCGGATTGTTCCAACCGTTGGACTCAATATTGGTTGTGTTGAAGCGTCAAATACAAAACTCGTATTCTGGGACCTGGGAGGTCAGGTTTGAAACGCGCTCTAGCTTTCTGCATTAATCAATAATACAAGTATGTTATTAGCTCCCTTTTTCCACTGGCGGAATCATTCTAATTATTGCTTCAAAGTTTGTGCCCTTTTATATAATTCTCAACATGTGTGTTGAGAGGAGTTCTGACTATTTCTTCTCAGAACGCCTCTTTAAGGGCTTGATTTTTATTTCCTCTTTCACCATGAGAAAGTTTTGACTGATTAGATACGTATGATGTTTCATCAGCCTGGTCTTCGCTCCATTTGGGAAAAATATTATGAAGAGGCACATGCTGTAGTGTATGTAATTGATGCTGCTTGTCCATCCCGTTTTGAAGATTCAAAATCTGCTCTTGGTAATGTTTATAGGGAATAATATTTAAAACTGCATTATAATGATTCTTGTTGTTGTTCCATGTGTTTCTTCATTATGTTTAACATTGTATTCTGAAGGTATTATAACATCAATTTTGGTTTGCAGAAAAGGTTCTTCGGCATGAGGATTTGCAAGGAGCTCCACTTCTGATATTAGCAAATAAGCAGGTAAAACTTTTTTTTCCAGTCCCAGACAGGGATGTTCCGGACAGGGAAAAAAGTATCAAACATGTTAATATTTTTGATAGATTTCTTATACTTCTAGATATTGTTAAGTACTCTTGTATTGTATTATGCAATAATGGTAACTGATAACCTTGCAAGACCATCTATGCAATCCTGAATGCTACATCACAAAACAAATATTGAAGGGGCCCTCTCAATACGGTCTTTTATTATCTATTCACCAAAAGTTATTAATAAAATCCATATATACGAAGTAAATAAAAATGTCACAAAGAAATAGCACTAGTAACTGATAAATTTTGCACTGCAGGATCTCGAAGATGCTGTACCTGCTGATGAACTTGCTCGATATCTGGACCTAAAAAAATTGAACGAAAGAGTTTATGCATTTCAAGCAGTTTCGGCAACTGATGGGTAAACATCTTCTTTTGTTCATATGTATTTGGTAGGCGAGCAACTGAAGGTGGAATATGTTCAGAAATGGACATGACAATTTCTGGGTTGACTGCAGGCTTGGGATCAAAGAAAGTGTAAACTGGCTAATAGATACTATGGAGAGAAGCAAGAGAACAGATATGTTGCGAGTTCGTGCTGGATCCAGTGTTGTCTACAATTGATAATGCTACAGCGACCTTATTTATATATTATAGTATAGTTTTGTATGCAAATCAGGGTTCAACTTTTGATCTGTATGGTTTGGCATTGGACAGACACCAATTCTACTGTTTTCTCGTGGCAAATTGGCTCACCATTCTTGATTTATACCTGCATTTCGCCTTAAGTTACATTATAATGAAGAAAATTTGTGATATTACGTTTAAGAACACTGAAAGTTTTTCTGAACCATGTAATTTGAAGTCTGATAATTCAATTGTCCAGCTAGATTTAGGAAGGCGGTTTTTACACTTGACTTTTACAAAACTACGAAAGCCTAATCAGCTGCTGCAGATTGTCACTATACTGACTAAAACATTCAAGTGATTTTACAGAGGGGCATCAAAACAGACAATCTATCTAAACCATAAACTTGCTACAAACATTTCCCTTTTGTAATAGCTTGAAATTGTCATTTGGCACTGGTTCCTGATGAGCTAAGAGGCTGCTGTAATGCAATCTAAAAATTGGAGCCATCGTCCATTGGAATTTCACTGGTAAGCGTCTTCACCGCGAATTCAAAACAAGGATCGGCCCAGATATCACTGAAAGGAAGCGCGGAGGAGGAAGCTGAAGCTTGAACGTGCGAAGCCTTGTGCATCTTGTTCACATCTTCTAGAGGGATTGCACCAGTGAGAGTTTTGATTGCAAACTCGATGCATGGATCCATAAATATATCATTCAGTGAAGATTTGAGCTTCTTGTCATCACATTCATGCTCTTCAGCAGATGAAAGATCTGCCAGCGGTAGATCAGTGGAAGCTTCTTTCTGCTTGTTGAGATTTTCAGAGCTGTTCACCTCTGTTCTACCCGACAGCTTAGATTTGCCGATGGTATCAACATCCAACGGTGGATCTGCTTCGACCCGAGCAAGCCGTTTTGATGTTCTACGTGGTAGCCCATTCATCTGTTTGCTGTTTTTCTTTCTTTTCTTCGGGAATGCTGGCTTTTCCTCATCTTCTGCCACGGAATCATTTTCTTTTTCTATTTGTCCAGAGGCATCCGTCTCTGGTGGATCAATGCTACCTTCTGCGCCACCACGACACAAAAAACAGCGTCTATTATCGAAATGATCATTTGGAATGTCCCATGTAAATGTGAGTCATA
This sequence comes from Monilaria moniliformis, assembly GCA_034509125.1. Lineage (NCBI taxonomy): Eukaryota > Viridiplantae > Streptophyta > Magnoliopsida > Caryophyllales > Aizoaceae > Monilaria > Monilaria moniliformis. Next base: position 7,862 of record JAYDZE010553731.1, on the reverse strand, counting down.
ATAAGCAGATATTATACTAGAAACATGTTGTACCTGAATTTAGGCTTTCGTTCCCAGATGATGTCTTGTCTACTTTCTCGTCAATCAACTTCCACCTTTCAGCTTCACCTTCACCAGTTGCCTGGTAATCAATGACACAAAGTCAACATGTTAAAATGTCATTAGATAGATTTAATGGAGTCAAAGCTCTTATCGACCAGTCACCTAGGGTAAACTGTGAGGAAAAGGAAAAACTGAAACGAGGCCCACTTACAGATTTACCATGATATCCCAACTCCTCACTAGGGTGATCCGGGCCATCCTCGTTACACTCCAAATTCACAGTCTCAAGGTAGCGTTTAACTTCTTGCATAGAGCAGTAACAACGCCCACTCACAGGGTCGATGTAGAACTGCAGAAACAAAGCATGTGTAAGTGAAAGAATGCAAACTGGGATCAGGGGTAAAGAAAATACAAACTCTAGCCAAGTGTAGAGCGAAAGAATTATGCAAGAAAACCAGACAGCAGAACAAGCAGTTTCAGCAGATTGATGTTATCTACAAAAACCTGGATATGGTTGGACACAGCAAAGATCAGACGACGATGAAGTAAGAATCATGAATTTATTTAAGGATTACCACGTCTCTCCTGGTCTTGCCACCCTTCCGTGTAGTCCTGATATCCTTTATCCATCCCGAAGGTAATAATCTTTCGGCAACACCCTTTTTCATGTCTACCTACAACAATGCAAGAGTGCAAAGCTCTTCTTAAAATACTAACGGTAATATAATCTGATTTTTCAGACGGGTTCACGTTGTTGGAACAAGAACACAAGGTTTCTAGTATCTACCTTATTCAGCTCATTGAGATCTTTCTCGGCATTCTTGAGAAACCGAAGCACCTCAGGCTTGGAGTTGAATTTGAGGTCATTTGATGGATTCACATAATACTACACGTCCAAACAGGATAATGATTACCAATATTTAACACTATTCCGCCATAAAAAGCTTGAACGACGAAATATTTAAAAGTTAAAGTTTCATAGTTTCAACTCATGTCATCAGTATCTAACTTGAAGGTCTCATGACTCACAAATGTAATGCAGCAAAAAGGCTGAATTTTGATTTAGCACAGACTTTAATAACCATAACAAGTGCTTCTCCAGCACTAAATCAAATTGCAAATAATCATGTCGACAGATTAGCGTCCCTTCCTACTCCACTAAATCAAATTGCAGATTAACCACTAATTCATCAAACTAGTCTTAAACCGAGGTAACCAGACACTAAGATCGCACTGCAGAAATAAAAGTTAGTGTTAAACTGAAATAGAGTAACCCATTAATTTACCTTATCTTTTTTCCCAGAGCTTCGAACTCTCACACAAACTTTCCAGTCCACCGGCAGCCACTCTGGGCGTTCACCATCCATTTCACAAAACGAGTTCCGATTTTTCACTATTTACAAGTTCGTTTTTTTAGAAGGACAAAACAACACACACACACACTGACTCTCCCCCCAAAAAATTTCAGGGGAAATAAGGAAACACACAGTCCCTTCTCTCACATGAGTTTTCCCTTAATCTGATATGATAGCGTGAGTTGTAATCTTTGAAGCAAAACGAGGAGTGAAGAAAGGTAAAGTTGGGAAAGAGAAAACAGAGAAAAGGAAAAGAAGGTGTGAAGTGTGAAGAGTGGTTTAATTGGGGCGGCCGGAAGCGGACAAATCGCATTCACGACCACTATGTGCGCTTGCATTGCAAGAGCAACACCAAGTTGGATCCATCACCAACTGGGATTCAATCAATTCTAGAAAATACTGAATGACCGGTACTTTTCAACAATTCTTTTTGTTCTTTAATTGTATTTTGTATTTTGTTTGCCCCCCCTATTGTTGGTTTTTTTAATTTGGTTTGACCGCAACCCCCACCCCCCAAATCAAATGTCACACTAGGCATAGCAGTTTTGTTAGGTATTTCCCACCAACACTTAAAAACACAGACACACACACACACAATAAATAGAAGAGAGATGGGTCCATCGGAAGATGCTTTTTCGTGATCTGTAAAAAGTACAACTTTACAGTGATTTGAGTAGAGTAGGCCACCACTAAAAACTGTTTTGAGTTACAGTGAATTCTTGATCTGTGTGTCAAAGGCGCTCAACAAATCAGACGCAATATCAATATCAGTTTTCAAAAAAAGAAGAACAAAATTGATGCAGCATATTTCAAAGTCAATTTCGATTTGCCTGAAATTGCAGAACCCCTTTTAGAACATTACTTAAATAGAACTCTCTAACCCTTTGAAAAGCAGTAGAAATTTGCAAGACTTTATTTTTTTTCTTTATAAAATCTGTGTGCTATCAAGCTTGATTTCTGCACGATAATGAACTAAACAAAGAAGAAAAACTGATTGAATCAAATACTTGCATTGTAATAATATCAACTCATATTATGTCTGTTAATTTGAATCACATAACGAGGTAATGAAATTTGAGAGTAACATTCATGTACATTTATTTCATAAACTATCACACATCAGTAGCATATGTGCAAATTAAGATATGATTCTTCACTATGGAAACAATTCAACAAACTCCCCGAAGATTATTTCAGAATTCTACTGCAACAGAATCCAATCCATTCAATGACATAACAAAAGGAAAAAAAAAATCTGTATCATATTCTAGTTCTGTTCTTCAATATGCAGATATAGAAAGTGGGAGTTGAGGATTGGCAAGATCAGTTGTGAAGTGGATTTGGACCACAAGGGACGAGCCTTCGCGACACCACGTGTAACTTCTTGCCCTCGCCCGTATAGTGAGGAACAGCGGAGAAGTGTCGAAGAAAAGTGGAATAAAATTTAGCCCTCACTCTTGCTTCATTTGCGGCATGGTTGATGTGTCTGCAACTCGAAACATGGAACTCTGCTGTGACGATGATGAACATGAGAAACAAGAATGAACCAGTTTGGATTCTCATGTCTGAATGAATTTTAAAAAGGAAAATCTTAACTAAAACAAGATACAAAAGATGAATTAGTTGCAATCTGGTGTTTGTAGAGCTACTTATAGTAAAAGAAATCGAGTTTTGTGGATCATATGTATGTATATGAAAAAGTCAGAGGAAGGGATGAGAAGCAACGTCTGTAGGCGTGACACAGTGTTGCTGATCTAATTCAAGAAATCAATGGTTTCACGTCGTGAACTGACCTGACCTTGCACTCTGCTTAAATAATTAGTTGACTTTGTTGTTTTCCACATTGTATCTGGACTATGAATTTTTAAATGAAGCTTTTCTAAACTATATTATTATTTGAATTCCTCTCATCATAACCCCTCAAAGAAATAGAAATATAGTTATCTTACATGGTAAATAAATCTAGTGCGCACTTGTTCAAATATGATATTATTAGAAGATATTTCAGTCCACCACAAAACTATAAATACCATTCTTTATCATGAGATTAATTGTATTTAGGCTCCTAAATGGGATTAAATCAGTAACAGTTATTAAATTACTTGGAATGGATCGTGTCTTGGGGTCAACTCTGTTGCAGGCGGCACCATAATTATATATAGCCTAGTAATCTAAGACTTTTCCCAGTGGCATTTTGTGGCTTTAATCCTGAATTTATCAATCCACTTGTCAATTCAACTTTGCAGTGACGATGAAAAGCGGCATTGATTTATTAAATTCTGTTCGGAATTTTATTCTTTAATTAAAACTAAAATCTTGAAGGTCGGCCGACGAAGCAGGCCAGTTGTAGGGTAGGCTGGGAATGGGATAGCCAAGGCCCGAGAGAATCAGCCAGCCAGCCAGCCACGGTGGGCTCAAACGGAACCTACCCGCTCCAACTTAGCCAGTGAGCTAGTCTAACCAGCCCGCTATTGGGTGTGTTTGGAGTGTGGATCGTGGTCATGGACAACGGCAGACCGGTCAGTTTGACACTTTCCAGACTTGACACGGTGGGCTCTGTGATATATTGCAGAATCACAAGTCACAAAAATCAGATTATTTCAAATGATGAATACTTTCCACTCGTCAATCACATAATGGGAAAAAGGAAATAGTATTTTCAAGATTCATCCTCCAAGTATCATGAATGACAAGTCAAATACTGCAATCTCCATATCTACATCTCTGTCTTCACAATGTAAAAGAAGAGAAAGGCCACTCTACTTGACCCAAGTGAAAAAATCGTCCAAATCAAATTCCCTAGAAATTCCATGAACGACGAAGTTGTTGGAGGAGAAGACGTCGGGCCTAGTAATCTCCACTCCATTTACAGCCAAATTTGGAGAGGAATTACCAATCTGGAGATAAGAGGCAGGAACCAGAGTGCTCAGCGATGAATTACCCGCTGCACTCAACTCCACATAACTAAAACTCCGTTGCAGAATGTGAAGCCTCACAATTCTGTCCAAGAACGCCGACGGCGAAGAAACAAACCCAGAATTAGGCGGAGCAAATACGGTGACGGAGGCCAGATTCGCGTAATCTCGAAGAATCCCATCGAGAACTGCGTTCAATCCGATTGCAAAAGAAACAAATCCGTTCGAGCTCAAAACCCTAATTATCCTCCTCCACTCCACCGCTCCATTCCCGGCAATGATGCTGCTGCTCTGGTTGGAGACGCGACACGACGGCGGCGTGTCGAAGGGCGCGGCGATGCCGTGCACGGCGAGGGGCCCGTGGAGGAACATATCGGGGTGAGAGACCAAGACGTCGTTGATCATGAGTGAGCCCGTGTTATTGGTGATGGCGAGTCTCTCATCATCGGCGAGGGTTTTGAGGCAGAATCCGGGCGGTTTCTTGAGGAGTTCCGCCATGCGTAGGGTGGCGGGGACGGCATGGTAGCGGAGGAGGTGCCGCATTGTGGATGGCGGGAGGGAGAGGTTGGAAATGGCAGAGTCTTGGATGGCGAAGAGGGTGGTTTCGGGGGCGGAGAGGAAGAGCTCCGGGGAGATTTGGAGGAGGGTGGCGGTTATGTGGAAGCCGCCGCGGAGGCGGAGGGCTCTGGAGGCGTTGAAAGCAAGGCCGTGGGGCAGCGGGACCGGGTTCTTGGGGGTGGTGGGGTATCTTGCCGTTGAGATGGCGATGAAAGCAAGGGTGAAAGACATGGCCAGGTAAAAAGGGGCGTGCCACCAGTGAGAACACGAGGAATCTCCTGCCATTTCAGTTGAGCTCTGTGTTAAACGCGTTACGCGGTTATGCGAAAAAACAAGAATATATTTTCTTGTTTGTGAGGGAAATTCGAGTCCAAGAAAATAAAAAAATTCTGTGTTGTGAAACGGAAAAGATAGAAAGCAACTGTAAAACTAATTTTATTTGGATAAAAACTAATTGATAGTGTTGACGGAACTCTAGGATTTGGATCTGCAAATTCTTGTGTTTTTGTGGAGAATCTTTCCTGCAAGTTTAATCTTTGCCTTGTAGCATTTCTACCTCTTGCCTATTACTCTAACTCGGCAGTGGAAAAATGGATGGTAATAATATCCAAAGATTGCCACCTACATAATTAAATGAAATAGCGTATAAACCCAACTCCATAAGCTCCACGTCATTATTAAACAAAAAAAAGAGACTAGTTGCGATGTACAGGGCTGTCATAAGATAGAAATGATGTAAATAAGGGTAAAGTATCATTCAACCCAACTTGCATTAACATGTTGATAATGTTTCACTCCTTTTTCTCGACATCAACATCAGCATCAGCAGCAGCAGCAGCATCAGCATCAGCAGCACTTGTGGTTTCCTCAGTTTCCTTAAGAGTAGTCTCTAATGGACCATCTTCAGCCGGTTTAGCAACTTGACCCTCGGCAGCTTCTACTGGTTTAGCAGCATCGCTTGCAGAAGCATCGGTTGCTTCACTTTCGGTGGCACCATCACTTACTGGCATGGTTGCCTTGACAGTTCCCACCTTCACATACTTGCTCATGAACTTGTATTCCCAATCTTGCAGAGCTTCCATCTCAAACACACCCAGCCCAGTAAGATCGCCATTCAGATCTTTATCCTCGAAAGACATTTTTGCAAGAGCTCTACTAGCATCCTTTCCCGCAAACAAGGCATAAGGTCCACCAGGTCCATAAAACATCCTGCAACCACAAATGACCCCAAATACACAAATTCATATGCAGGGACAGCATTTCGCATGTCGATACATCTTCAGCTTGTTCTTAAAGGGATCTAGAATTTGACTCCCAGCCACCCAAAGAAGCACTGGATTGATACAACATGTCAAAAAGCAGAACTGACAGCAATGTTGGCTTACCAGTGTTTGCAGACCTCAATTGTTAATTATGACACATAACATCTATACTTCTTATGTAAAGGACGATGCATTGTGTGCAAAGTTCCAAAGCAGGTATGTCTTGTTCAACATTCATACATGAATTTTGATATATATCTATGTTGTCACTTGCACAATGCTAAGCAAATCAGCAACTTAAGAGTTCATTTTGTCTACCAAAGATTTGATTATAGGGAATTCTTCACCTTTTATAACTTAAACGCTATATAAGCTTGTGTTAGATGGTTGGCGACAACCTGGTATAATATTGGAACTCGGCAGAAAGGTAACCTTTTATAAAATTGATTGTAATTAGCAATCAAATTGAATATGGAGTCGAGTGATTTTCCCAGGCGAGTTGATAATTGGCAACAAAGGATGAAATACTACTTATTTAGCAATTAAAAAATGTTAAGTGCCTAATCCACAGGAACTAGACAAATGAAATTACATGACTCCAACTGCCTGGGCTAAACCACTAGTTAAGTATAGCAAAATAAAAGCTGAGCATCATCAGTGCTTCTATGCTAAAGTGTAGAATATGGCATTTACAGACAATACGACTACATTGCTGACTAGAAGTTGCAACAATCAGGCTCCAATTAGATGGAACAAACGAGGAATTAAAAAGGCAACTTCAAATCCCTCACCAAGTTTAATTTGAGAAGCAGCACATTCCTCGCTGAAATTTGCACATACATTTATAGGCGCCAAAAAAGATTGAACACCGCATGAAAATTACCTTACAAGAAACGCCTCTCGCAGTCTCAAGAAAGGTGATGACTTGTACGACCTATTGACTAACTTATCTTCTTCTTTGGAAGTTTAATTAGTAAAAATCAATATCTTAAGCAAACAGAGTACCTAGTTGCGTATAAACTTTTATATAGCAGATTCAGGATATCTTTTGCTTCTAAAGAACTTCTCCGTTTTAGTCGTTAAGGGCCCCGCACGTTGACTGAGGAAAACTAGAAAATACAAGCAATAAAACTCATTGACACAGCAAAAGACCTAATCATCTACCGCACGAAACTAGTAAATCCCCACTCAAATATATCCTGTAAATCTTTTTTCACAAGAAAAGACTAAAAAAAAAAGGACCTTTCTCACTTGATCCAGGAAAAAAGGAAGCTCAAAAGGTGAGAATTTAAACCGAACATGGAACATCAAATGGAATCAACCGTTCAGCCAAATAAAGAAAAGAAGGAAATTCCCTAAACACTCTCTCTTTTTAGCAAATACTCACCAAAAGCTAGAAAATCACCAATAACCTAACAAATTCAGAAAAACCGATCGCAGCAACATCAAATCCAGCAAAAACATAATTTCAATAAAACACAAAGGAATATATCCCAATGAAAGATAAAAGAGGGCAAGAAAGAAGAGACGTACCTGCTCTGCGTGACATCATAGATCTGACCCTTGATGGCCATGAGTAGAGGCTTCTTCGAATCAGAGCCGTCGTAGAGTTTCAACTCGTCGGCGGTGATCTCACCAAGCTGAACCGGAGGAGGCAGAGGCTCCATCTGTTCCTCAAAGCCTCTCGACCTCTCATGGACGCGGCCGCCATCGGACGAACCGAACAAACT
>JAYDZE010553720.1:0-13273 GCA_034509125.1 Monilaria moniliformis | reverse complement strand
AAAAGAACTCGATATAGACACTTAAACAAGACACGTAAAAAGAGCACAAATTTAGGCTCATCAATTGGCACAAATAAAAAACAAAAATCTGTTATTAAGATACTCGACTAACGGAATTGATTAATGGATAACTAATTAAAAAATTGGTATCGATTCCAGTCATCAGTTTCACATGCTTTCAGATTAGGGTAATCGAAATTGAAATTTCGATTACCCTAGACTACATCGGTCATTGGTCAGGCGCCCTAGAAGCAATAATAAGTACTACCTCTATCTCATTTGAAACGTCTTATTCTTTTGGGTAAGTTATTAGTAGAGAATATTATTTAGAAAATTCGGTGGTGTCCCACCACTTGTGTAGTGCTAAAAAGAAGATATAGATCCAAAAATATTATCCTGAAATGGAAATTGAACATTTCAGGTGAGACAACACAAATGAAAAATGAGACATTTCAAATGGGACAGAGGGAGTACTATTTACTCGTTTCACTCTCTTTTTAAATCTCAAATTGGAAAGCTATGCTTCATGTACATAGTTTGCAAATTTTCAACTCGCATATATTTTAACTAAGAGGGCTATTATTGTATATAGGTATTTTGTGGTGTTGTGAAAAAATATTGTAAAAATAGTACCAACAATATGTATTGGAATAGTCGTGATATTATTTAAGCGAACAATAATGATAAAAATTTCCACAAATTATAAAGTATAGCTAGCTAGGAGATGTTCCAGGGTGAAAGAATCCATTATTAATGATGTAAATTACAAAAAAAATCGTAAACACGAACCTTAACGTCACAAAGATGTGGACATACAACTAGAAAAAAAAACATGAAAAGATCACATTGTCATAAATCTCTCAAAACTATAGAAGACATAATCAAAGATTACGCTGTACAAAAATATGATATGTTGCGCGGAATTCGTAACAATATTCTTAGCGACAACAGATTCTGTAAAACAACTCACTTAATTTGCTTTCTCTGCTCTTTATCTTCGAGTATGAGACATCGTTCCTTTTAGGGACATTTTGAAACTTTGAAATGCAACCTTTAAAATTAGTTAGAAGTCATGATTAAATTGCATTGAGTGAGAGGGTTATAACTTCCTAAAAACACATTCTTCAATTCTCATAATTTGGTAGCCACTACTCTATTATCTGCTTGCTTGATTGAAACTTTGACCTAGCCTTTCCTCTTTTAATGAGATCAATTACAAATATTACATTAATTTTCTCAATTGTGCACTAATTCTACAAAACAAGATTTGTTAATAAATAGAAAAATAAAATAATTACGTTCGGAATTTGAACCCAGGAGTTACTATTATACCATTCACTTGATTTTTCAATAATTGTAATCTAATTACCTTCCATCTTTAGATTATTACTACATTAGGGAAAAAATAAATTTCAAATATGTAAACATATACTACATAGTGAAGTAATATATCTTTGAGACTATTTAAGGTGTGATAAACATGAACTATGAGTGATTAAACTTTGGATTCTCAATCCATGTTAGAGAAGATATTGAAGATCGTCATTGAATAGATTTTACGGAAGCAGTAGGTAACAACATCTGGTAGTTTTCATAGAACTGATATAATTTTCTCTATAAGACTCCGATTGAGGCGTGTAAGATGTCAATGCGAAGATCTTTCTATGCCGAACATATTGTATTATAAGTGCCAGAAGCAAAAGAGATCGGTGGAGGGATCAAACATGGCTTTGATATTTTCTGACGGGAATGGAATTTGCTAGATGATGTTGAATATTGGAGTGATGAGAGTTGCATTCCATCTAAATCGAAATCAATAATCCAAGATACGGCATAAGAGGTAAATCAATTCAAATTCTAGGAGCATGCTATGGCTCAATTTAGTTCTGTATTTGCTTACGTGCTTATTAAAGCAGCATAATATTCTTGGTACTCAATTTATGGTAAATGCTTAGATTAATTCACTCATCCTACAAGCGTAGTCTCTGTTCTAATAAGTTATAATCAGAAAACCTATTTTAATTGGGGTTGAGTAATCAATCACATTGCGTGGCCTACTTGATCTTGATTAAACTATTTGTATGATGAGATTAATTATTTGAGGATTATCAATTAATTGTGCCAAACATGTTATAGGAAAATGTGTTTATTTTTTCTCAGCTTATCTTTTGTTTTTCTCTCTACTTGTTTTTTACTCAATGAATTTTTCTCGGAGCATTTTATTGGATTAGAAATTGGATATTGTCCAGGCTAACTATTTTTAGGTAGTGGATACGAGTGCCACTGATCATGTCTCTATTAACAAAACGAAATTGCTTGGAAACAAGACGACTTATTAAATGTGCATTTATCATGGGCAATTCTACGATGGTGGAAGTTGTTGCAGTGGGATTCGTGAACTTATCTTGAAGTGATAATTTATGAGTTTTGAGATATGTTTTATGTGCTTATTTGGATAATGATCTAAGTTCGGTTTCTAAATTGGTTTGTAAATGAAAATATTGTTTCATTTGATAACTTGATGGTTATCATGAAAAGTAACATAGTTATCTATTTTTGCACATTAGTAACAATCTCTATGCTGTAGATTATGCACAACTAATGCAACGAATAAACGTAATGTATAAATTATCGAACCGACGGTAAAAGAGAGAATCTCTAAGTTCCATGAATGTAACATACATTTGGCGCCTATGGATTGGTCATACTAACCTTAAGAAGATCCAAAAGTTGTCGGACTATGGTCTACTGAAAGATCTATATATAGAACATTTTCCAACTTGTGAATCATTCTTGGACATTAAGATGAATAAAAGACCTTTCTAGGTCAAAGGAAATAGTGTTAGTGATATGTTAGAACTCATTGATTATGATATATGTGGAACAATGTCTATTCAAGCTAAGGTTGGTATGGAGTATTTCTCCATTTTCATCAATGATTACTCCAAGTATGGATACGTCTACTTGATGCGTCACAACTTGGGAACCTTTGAGTTTTTCAAAGAATTTAGAGCACTTGTGGAAACACATCTTGGAAAGACTACCATGTGTATACGATCTAATCATAGAGACAAGTACTTTAGCAATGAATTTAGGGAGTACTTGTCAGAAGCAAAAGTTACACCCCATTTGATGACATTAGTGCCCCAACATAACGATGTTGACTCTTTCAGAGATGGTTAGATCAATGTTGAGTTATATAAGAATTTTCTATTTCGTTTTAGGGAATATTCTAGAAACGACAATGTACACTTTAAACTTGGTACCTTAAAATTGGTCCCTAAGACTCCAAATGAGTTGTGGATTAGGCATCGGCTTAGTTTAAGACATCTCATGAATTAGGGTTTCCCAAAAAATGTGTTGGAGAAGGACGCGATAAGTTGACATCTCATACTAAAGTGTGTTTGCATGTGGGGTATCTTGAGGAATCGAAGGAGTGATAATTCTATAGTCCCAATGATCGTAAGGGCAATGTTAAGACCAATGCTCGATTCCTAGAATACCGAATGTCTAAGAGAAATTATTACAATGAAGAATATTCTAAGGCTCAGTTTGCTCGATCTAATTTTAGGATGTTTACAAGATAGGCTTAGATTTATTGGAATGTATGTGTGATCTCAAGTAAGAGCTTGATAAATACTTTGACGTTGATTCCATTTGGTTACTTTGCTGCTAGAGTACTTTGAGAGTGTGAGTTGTTGAGGGCTTTAGCATTTGAGTCTACATCAATTTAGTAATCTTCAAAGGTTGGAGATCTTCCTCTAATTATAGGCCTCTATCGAAAATAGTGTCATTGGAGTGGTAACAGTCAGACTTTGACATGTGGCGTTAATATTCTTCCCGTTAAATTCTTAGGTTGTCGTTGGCATATCGCTTTTCCGTCTACAACCTTGCACAAAAATCTCTACAATATCGAATTTTTTCTGCGGACGTGTCAGAGTATGGAAGATCTCTTTTGTAGCCGACAAGGTAGACTAGGTCATGCTAGCTGCATTTTATCTGATAGTAGGGTAGGTAAGGAAAGTGATAGAGAGGAATGGGTGTTTCAACATTGTGACGATGGAGTTGATGTACCTATTTTTGTAGTTTAGAAGTGAGATCAATGTAGCTAGTATAATTGTGCATTTAAGAGCTGCAACAGAAGGTGTTCTCATCACATACTTTGGAGATTCTATGGTGGACAAAATGTTCACCAACATGTTAGCCAAAACTGATGAAATTTTAGAGCGCTTGGACGCTGCCCATGATCACACTCAGCTCTTTCTTGTGTTGAAGAGTAAATAATTATATATTATGTTCAATAAATTAGGATCATTTGTAGTATGAATTTCTCTGCATTAATAATAATAGTGATCACTTTGAAGCATGATATAGAAGTTACCATGAGCGTTGATTGCGGTAACAAAGTTGTGAGCAACAACACTACTATAGGGCTCCAGATAGTTATCATTTGGTTCGATTAGAAAAGGTTGAAATAGTTTCTCCCTTAATTAAATATTAATTAACTAATTCATTGATAAATTATAATTTAGCTTAACTAGTCACTAATTAATTTGCATAAAATCTTATCATTTCGACCCTTTAAGAAATCATAATAATTAATTTAACATAATTAATCACTAATTAATAATTCATTATCAAAATGAGATGAACATATTCATATTTTTTATAAGGCTAAAAATGTCATTTATATCATATCTGTAAAATAATCTAGGATATCAAACATCTCACTTATTTTTATCTTATCAACCAAATAACAAACATACAAACTAATCTTGATACTTATCATGATTTTTATCTTAATTCTTATTCCATTTTTTTATCTTACTTTATCTTATCATAACTATCAAACATGTCCTTATAAAGGTCAAATCCGCTCTTACTAGAATAATTAATTGAAATATTTACCCCCAATTTCAAACCGCTCTCACCTCCTAACTAAAAAATGCAAGATAAGAACAACTGTAGAATGCCAACTTACAAAAAGAAAAGGAAAAAGAAAATAAGTAATAGTTAGAATCACGCATATCACTTATATACAGTTTAGGTAAAACAAAATTAAAGTTATGTGTTTGTTGGCAGAAAATTAGTTGAAAACTTGATTTACTACATCAACATGCTAAAGTATAATTTTATTTGCTAGCTTTGTCATAATCATCAATTTTATAATCGTATCAACTACATATATAAAAGGGGAGTTTTAGATATATACTAGAATGCTATTTTCGATGGAAAATATGGATCATTGGTTAAAAGTTAAACCTAATTGATTTTTCTATTGGGCAAAGACACCTATTAAAATTTTTGTTAAAAAATTGGCTTAGATGACATAAATTTTTTAAATGATACAAAATATAAATTTAAATAGTAGTTATTAATTCATTTAAGTAAAATTCTGTATAAAATTAGATTTACTAAACATGGTTTCACACATTGAAATTAATTTATAGTAAATATTATTTTAGCAAAAAATTGAGAAAATTCTTCTAATTTTATTTAGTAAATTATAAAGTTTTATTATTACTGTGAACAATTATGTTAATTTTATTTTGCATCAGTAATTTTAAATAAAAATATATATATTTTGAGCAACTTAGCAATTTATAGGAAAATAATATATGAATTCAATTATAATAAATATATTTATTAAATAATAAAAAAATATTTTTATATTTTAATAGACACATAATTTTTAATTTTTTTATATTATATTAATTCTTTAACAAAGATAAAAATACTAGTTTTAAAATTAACTACCAATAATTTTAATAATTCTTCATACTTTTTAAAAAAACTTCTAAATATATAGGGCTAATAGCCAAAAAATATACCACTTATTGGCCAATTCAGGTATCGGCCACGAACTTTAAAAGTGGTAAAAAATACACGTTATTTATGTAGCCACTTTACCCCAAAATTCAATTTCGCACAAATTGAATCATACGTGGCGCGCCGAAACAACGTCATTTAGATGAGGAAGAAACAACGTCGTTTCATGATTAATTGAGAATAATGAATCTTCTTCTTCCTTCCTATTCTTCTTTTTTATTTATTTCTTATCTTCGTCTTCTTTAGTTCAACATCGATCGCATCCCATTAAATTCGAACACATGAACATGAGAGCAATTTTGAAGAGCATTGACAAATTCTTGAAGAATAAAATCTTTCGGTCTTAGATAAATGACGAGTTGAAGATTTCATGAGAAAAACTAAATTGAATTTTGTGGACATTTCGGCGCGCCACGTAGGATTCAATTTGGGCAAATTGAATTTTGTGGTAAATTGGCTACACACATAAAGTTCGTGTATTTTTTTCACCACTCTTAAAGTTTGTGACCAATACCTAAATTGACCAATAATAGATGTATTTTTTGGCTATTAGCCCAAATATAAATTTAGTAGTACATAATTGTAAATAGAAATACCATAATGGTTGATTTGACTCAATGGAAAAGTAAACCAATGAATTTTGGATGAAATGATTATTCTCACCTCACCGGAATGAAGATTCTCACTGAAAATATATACTGTTAACCATAGGAATTGAAATAGGCACATGAATCAATATTTCATTCTTATCTCATCCCACCATATCAATCACCCCATAAAATTTGAAAATATGTTTTTTGACTCCCACATAAAAAAAAAAACATAAAATAAACAGGATCACATAATTTAAATTTCAAAATATCATAAATAAGAAAGAAATATTGGAAAATTTAAACAAATGTAAATTAAATATAAATTTATATAACATGACTGCATTGAGATGAGAATTTAATATGTATGCACAATTAAATTTATAGCAACCAATTTAAGTCATCACTAATATGGTGGTTTTTTGTTGAAGTCCGTATACGTCTAAATATTTGGACGATAGCATGTCTAGTGTGATAATGTGTTCATTTTAACAAATAAATTCAATTATGACTTGTAATTTGCACTCCCCTATCATCAATATTTTAAAAACCTGACAGGTGAGCGAACCGGCGAAGCTATCAGTTCATGGTTCAACTGGTCGGATCGGTCAGATCACTGGTTGAATCGGAATACTGTAGCAAATATATATTTATATATAAAAAATATTTAAATTTAGTAAATGATAAAATATAATTAAATATATATCACACTAAAAATATTAATATATATATATAACTAAATATATATTATATAATTAATATTAAAATTTAATGAGTGAAAAAATATAAATAAAATTATGTAAATGCTAAAATGCAATTAAATATATATTTAAATAAAAAATAATAAAATTAATTAGTTACTTTATACATAAATCAGATAGCCTCTTAATTTTATAATTTTACTAGAAGGCATGAATTATTTTATTAATTTTGAGTTTGTTCTTTATTACTTTTTGATAGAATTATTTTCAGTTAAACGCATCGTTCTTCATATGCGTTTTTGAAATTAATAATTAATTTGTGCATATAATTTTAATATATAGCATCATTTCTTAAGAGTTAAAATTATTAACAAATGAAGTTGACAAAGAAAATGGATAAAAATAATCACATGTTTAATAAAAATTATGAGATATTGTAGATAAAAAAAATCGATGTTTTATATATAAGAATATTTAAATTTCATAAAATATCGAAAGAATTCTTGTAGTCCAATGGATAAGATATATCATATCTTAGCATTGGTCAACGGATCAATTCTTATCAATTACAAATTAATATCATTTTTGAAAAATATTTAAAAAAAAAATCAAAAAACCGGTTCAACCGGTCATCGGCTTCCTGTCGAACCGGCCGGTTTTTTCGGTTCGTACTGGTTCAATAGTTTGGTGGTTTTTATGATCGAACCGGACCGGATAATACACCGGTTCGTGGCGGGAACCGGTCGAACCGGCCGGTCCGATCCGGTTTTTAAAACACTGCCTATCATTGATGTAACTTATATGCCAATAAATTATCTCTCTCTCTCTCCCCATAATCGTTGAATCCTATTAATTTGTTGTTATTGAAAGTGTCGAATACTTTTGAAAATATATAAATACTTTAATTTGAATGGTGGTACATGCATTTCATTTTTTTTTTCTAAACTTACTGAATTCATAATTTTTTGTTCTATACTTAAATTGTTATGCACATCTATCATTATTAAACAACGGTATAATAAAACTATTCATCATCTCAAATAATTAATTCTCTATTATTATAAAAAAATAAATTAAGGGCATCCTTATCCCAGCCCCAAAAAATCAGTCACAACTCAATTTCCAGCTGCCACGTTAGCATTTCACTTTTCAGCCACAACACCATTATTTCAGCCCCAAATAATTCAGCCCCAAATCAGCCACAACTCAATTTTTATCATTTTGTCATTTTTTAATTTTATTTATTTATTTTAGTTAACTTAATTGTAAAATAAAGACGACATATTCGAAAAGTACTTAATTAAAATTTCAAATCCTAAATTACATTAATTAAAATTCAAAAATGACATAATTAAAATTCCTAAATATTACATAGATGAGATCTTGCTTCAATTCAGTTGGAGCGTGCCCAAATTTCGTCGATGAGATCTTGTTGGAGTCGGCCGTATGTTCGTTCTTCGCGAATAGAAGCACGCCGACTCAGATAATCTCAAAATTCAAGCGGTGTACCTTGAGATGGATTCTCGGTAGCCATTCCCGAGCTAGATCTGGCTTCGTCGTCGCCACAATTAGCCGCGTCTACTCTTTCATCCTCGATTATCATGTTATTCATGATAATACATGCATAAATGATGTCGGCGATACATGATTGTTGCCACATACGCGCCAGACCTTTCACTATGGCCTAACGTGCTTGAAGTACACCAAAACCTCGCTCAACATCCTTTCGTGCCGCTTCCTGCCTTTAAGCAAACAATGCTCTCTTCGGGTCTGTGGGACACATAATCGTTTTCACGAATACCGGCCACTTTAGATATATGCCATCGGCCAAGTAGTATCCTATGTTGTATATTCGCCCATTGGCTGTGAATTCTACAGTCGGTGCCCGACCAGCGCACACGTCGTTGAAGATTGGTGACTGGTTCAGAACATTAATGTCGTTGTTCGAGCCGGCCACGCCAAAGAATGCATGCCAAATCCATAATCCTTGTATCCACTGGTGAACCCACCTCTCCATGCCGACGGACAATTCTTCCGCTCCCAGTGCATACAGTCGATGCTGCCAAGCATTTCGGGAAAGCCGTGAGGCCTCTCGCGCATATTCATCAATGCTTGGGCTACCTGCTTCATGGGCCTTCTCAGATACGTATCGCGGAAGGCTTCAATTACACCGCGACAAAATGCCTTGAGGCCCGGCCCGTTGCTTCTGAGACATAGAGGTATTTATTGAACATGTCCGATGAGGTACTGTATGCCAACTGGCGAATCGCCGACGTGCACTTCAGTAACGTCCAGAGTCAGCCACGTCAACATTATCCCAACCCCAAAAATTCAGCCCCAAATCAGCCACAACTCAAATTTTATCATTTTATCATTTTTTACTTCAATTTTTTTCTTCTATTTTATATATAAATTCGCAATTAAGTTATGTGTAAAATGTAGACACGAAATTCGAAAAGTACTTAATTTATGTGTGAGATACGAAATTCGCAATTAAGTTATGTGTGAGATACATCCTCATGTTGGCTCAATTTATAGCAAAAAAATGTCACCACACCCCACCCCATCACCACCCCCACTATCACACATGCATTCACTTCCACCACCAACTCCAAATTAAATTGTTCAAATGTGAGTTGCAGCATTTCAAGTTTCAAAATTTGCATTGAAAAATCAAATCACACTTTTTAATAAAAAAATAAAAAAATAAATTTAAAGGTGCCGGCGCATTTTATACTTAAACTAATACTACAATATTACTATTTCAGTGCGCATCATTGTCTACGGTGCACGCGCAGAAAGCTTCTCTTTAGAAAGTCGAGGAATTCATAAATTGTAATCACCGCAATATTAATTCAGTAAGAGACGAAAGCATTATATGATGAGGGCACTTTCTCTCTCCACATTTTCTTCTCTCATTCCCTCTGCCCAAAGGTTGTAATCTTAAAACTCCTCTTTGTTGTCAATTCTGGTTTTTTTTTTCTTCACAATTTTCGGTCTTTTAGCTTCGAAGAATTTGCAGATTGGTGGTGAGAATGTCAGCAACAGCCATTAGAAACACGGCAACTCCGGCCGTGTCCATGGCCGTGAAGCCACCGGCCCACCCCACTTATGACCTCAAGAGTGTTATACAGCTTGCGCTGTCGGAGGACGCTGGTGATCTAGGTAATTTTCATTGTATACGAGTTTCATGAATTTTGAATTTAGTGTTTCTGCGCAATTATTATAAGAATTTTTAGAGTGTATATATGAATGATCAACTTGAAAAAGCCGAGACCTTTTGGTGATTTACCTGTTTAAGAAAATAGTGCAAATCAGATTTTTTTATAGAATAGCGTCAGTTGATTGTCACTTATTCAGTACGCTAAGGGTTAGTTGGACGTTTAGTAAGCTGTTGATGAAGCCTTAGGCTATGGAGCTCATTTTAAAGGAACTTGAATATATGAGATTAAGTGAATTGTTAACATATAGATGGCAAGATATTCATCACACTGCAATTGTTCGTTGAAATGGTTGGCATGGGAATGTATGGAGCTTCAAAGTATGTGGTTATATCCTTTGTATTTTTCAAATTTTAGTTATTGGTTTTGGAAATGGTTCCACTAACCAGTTAGGCAGTGAAAATTGCCTACGAGCCTTTGCATTTCAAAGTTGAGATTTATTGAATTTCATATCATTGTTGCATTATTGCATATATTGCTAAAGAATCCAGGTCTGTTAGCCAGTTTGGTTTCTAAATCATTCCTGTTCTTGCATAAATTAATTAATATTAGAAAATGTCTTATTTGATAAAGTGGTACATATAAGAGTTTGGAAATTTAAGAAAACGTCTGTGATTGATGTGTAGGGGATGTGACTTGTAAAGCAACGATTCCTGATGAAATGGAAGTGGAAGCATATTTTCTTGCGAAGGAGGATGGTATTGTGGCTGGTATTGGACTAGCTGAAATGGTATTTAATGAGGTTGATCCTTCTCTTCAGGTAACTAAGCACTTGGCCTCCTGAATATTTGCAGATTTGTATTATTTGTAGCTTCTATTTTATGGTCATTTAGGATAAAAGTTGTGATATATTAAGGGTTAGGCTTGGTATTCCTCAGGTTGTGTGGTACAGGAAAGATGGTGATAATGTACACAAAGGCTTGCAATTCGGTAAAGTACATGGTAAGTAGGATGCGATTCCTGGCAAAATCAAACTTATATCTGGATAACTTGAGCTTGACCTTGTTTGCTGTTACTGCTTAATGATGATATGCAGGAAGGGCACACAGTATTGTTGTGGCTGAAAGGGTTGTTCTTAACTTTATGCAGAGGATGAGTGGAATAGCAACTCTAACAAAGGTGTTGTAATTGCCAGAGTGTCCTTCTTATATTGTTTATAATTGTTGATTCATCAAATAATGTTTTTGACCATTGTTGATTTATCATATATGGTTTTTCTAATCATATAAGTTAATTCTCTCTTACAATTTTTGATATTTAATAATCTGCAGGCCATGGCAGATGCTGCACACCCTGCATACATTTTAGAGACGCGGAAAACTGCTCCAGGCTTAAGATTAATGGATAAATGGGCGGTGTAGATCAATTGACGCTTTCTCTGGTCTTAATTTGACCATTCAACATTCCCTTTAATTCCTTTTGGTCTCACCTTTTACTTGATTATTTTTCAGGTTGTAATAGGCGGAGGTCAGAATCATAGAATGGGTTTGTTTGATATGGTCATGATAAAAGACAATCACATATCTATAGCTGGAGGTGTCCCAAATGCCCTGAAATCTGTGGACCTTTATTTAGAGCAAAATAATCTTCAAATGGGTGTTGAGGTACTGCATCAAATTGCTGCTATTAGATTTTGGTTATAAATCTCTTTCTCAAAATCCTAAAGTGCTCATAAATGTTCTGCATATGAGTCCTGAGTCTTCTTACCTACCTACCCATTTTCAGTTGGGAATGATGTAAAAGCACCCAAAAACATATACTAATGTGCTCTCATTTGCTTTTTCCTTTTCTTACCTTTTTAGTTATGTTGTTCTGTTTTTGAGATCCTTTTCAATTATATTCTACCTTTCCGATCTGTTATGTTGTGTTCTTTTATTGGTGTTTTTGGTTGGTCTAATAAAATTTGGTGGTCGGACAAGATGGTTGCCTGGTTGGTGAAACATGATTATTCATAATTTTCAAAATACAGACAGGAGCATGCCCCACAAACCATTAAAGAAAGCTTATCTTCATGTGCATGACTGTGCTCTATGTAGTTCTATGTACTGCTATATTTCCATATGCTTCAGAGCATTCTGAAACTACTCACATGCAAAAAACATGATGAAATATTATTGAAATCTTCTCACAGGTTGAAACCAGGACTTTGGAGGAAGTAAATCAAGTTTTGCACTATGCATCCACAACAAAGACATCCTTGACCAGAATAATGCTGGATAATATGGTTGTCCCCTTGTCTGATGGTGACATTGATATATCCATGCTTAAAGAAGCCGTGAAATTGATTGATGGGAGGTTTGAGACTGAGGTACATTATAGTTATTTTTTCCTTTATTGTTTGTTTGTCCCATGGTAGAATCCTCCAGTGGCCTTCCTATAAATCCAAGAAACACACTCTGAGTTTAATTGGTTTTCTGTCATCAAATTGCTGAGAAAATTTTCACTGTCCTTCCTATAAGCTCATTAAACACATTGACAACATATATTCATCAGTTCCATTGGTTCTCTTTCATCACATCGCTGAGAATTTTCTCTCTTGTACACATTAGAAATATTCTTTATGATAATATGATTTCAGATGCATTGTATATATATTATATACAAGAGATGGGGTACTGCAAATTGAAAAAAGAAATGAGCATTCTTTCTTCTTAGCACATGTCCTGGTATGAAGTCCATCATTTTCGTTTGGGCAGAAAGAAACAAGCTTAAATTAGGTGGTTAGTAAGATAAGATGTTGTGTATACTATTATAGGTTGCCTTCGTATTAAGTCTCATATCTGGTTGCCCTTTGTATTTTCAGCTGTTCCACTCTTCTACTATTCTTGCATTCTAATTCGATATGATTCTTTTTGTGGTAGGCATCTGGAAATGTCACCCTTGAGACTGTGAACAAGATTGGACAGTCAGGGGTCACCTACATTTCTAGGTA